>JANHGL010002483.1:21129-32273 GCA_024611195.1 Ceyx melanurus | reverse complement strand
GGGTTAACAAACCGGCGCGAAGCTCCTCCCACCCCCCCCTTCTTCCCCCGGGGACCCCTCCCGCGCGGCGCCGGTGCGGGGGGCGTGGCCTCGTCCTCGTCAAGAGGCGGTTGGCGACGGTTGGGCCCCCTCAGAGCCTCTTAAAATGAAACCTACCGGGGCCGGCCGTCCTGAGCACAGCCCGGGGCTGCGACCTGCCGGAGCCGCCCGCGGTCGCCTGCTGCGCCGTGCGGGGCTGCCAGCCGGGCACGCCGGGCCACGACACCGCGGGTTGACCGCCCGACGCTGAGCCGAGCCGAGCCGGTGAAGACCGCGGGCCGAGCGGCCGCCCGCTCTTCCCCTCCCTCTTCTCCGCCTCAGCGCTGCCCGCCCCGCTTCGGGCTCCGCGCCCGCCGTTATTGTTGCCCGCCGCCCCATCCTTTCTCCTCCTCCTCCTCCTCCTCCGCCGGCAGAAAGAAATCAGCCAGAGATCGAAAACTCGTTTGATTTTATTTTAATTTTCTTCTTAATCCGCTTTTTCCCATCCTCCCTCCCCTTTTGTTCCGTTTGCCGCCCGGTGTTTTGAAAATACCCTGAAAAAATGGCGATTTTTAGGGGGGATTGAGGAAAGGGGCTTTTGCTGGGGAAGGGTGTCTTTTTAAACAAAAAGCGGCACTCTTTCTATAGATTCTATACGTAACTACCTACCTGAGTTCCTGCAGGGCAGCTGCTGAGGTGGCTCGTGTGGAGGCTTGGGGTTTTTTTATTCATTTTGCGATATTTTTATTATTAGAAGTTTTATTGTAGCGCTGGGTGGCTTCTTCCCGGCTCTTTTTTTTTTTTTTTCCCCCCCCTTTTTTTTTTCCCACTTCACCCGCCGCCCCCTCCTTTAAGAGCCTCGAAAACCAATCTCTTGTCTTTTCGAAACCTGCCTGCAACTTGACTGTCGCGATGTACAACACGGTGTGGGATATGGATCGCGATGACACGGACTGGCGGGAGGTGATGATGCCCTATTCCACTGAGCTCATCTTTTACATTGAGATGGACCCTCCAGGTAGGGAGCTCCCGGAGCCTCTTGCACCAGCCATCCCCACCCCGGCAGCGGGGCACTTCTCCTTCCATCCCTGCCTTCCTCCCCTGCCCTCCTCCTCGCAGACTTCGGGGGACAATCTGCAGCGAGGGAGGGGGGGAGAAAGAAGGGGGCTAAAAAATAAATCTCCAAGTTCAACTTTGTGTTAACTTTCCAGGGACTTGAACTCGCTGTCTCCAGGGCAAAAGTGTTTTAATGCTGGGTTGGGTTTTTTTGAGGGTAGGGGGATAACTGCTATTTATGGGAGGTGGAAGGAGGCAGCAGGAGAAGGGCTGCTCGCAGCTCCTCTCCCGAGTCTCTTTTAATGCTTTTATTGAAAGCCGTATATTTCGGCTTCCCGAGGAGCGGTTTTATTCGCTCTTCACCTGTGTCTTTATGTGCCTGTAACGCTTTGATGGGGGTGATTTACCCCCCTCCGTTCCGTGCCGGTGTAATCGCTGGGAGTCTCCCAGAGCCTTTTTTCCCCAGCTCCCTTCCAGCACTGCCAGCTGAGGGGGGTGTTGGCGCTGGGTTTGTGCTCGGGGGGTTAATGCTCCATCCGTGGAGGCACTCCTGCTTGGATAACGCTTAATAAACTGGTTCAAAAGGCTTCGATCCAACTCCTGCCTTGGTTTGCGTTGTTTTTTCCTTACCTCCCACCCCCCCATGGATTGCCAGCAGTGGAAATGGAGAAACGGCTTGTCCCTTTCTTTGCTAGGAGTTTTAGATGGGACAGAAAGTTTCTTTTGTGTCTGAAAGGTGAGAGTGGGTCTGGGTGGAGAAGGGGTTGAGTCTGGCTGTGGTGATGGCTGTACCTGTGGGAGTCAAACAGGCTGATGGTGATTGAAGGCCCTTGATATTCCCAGGTCTCCGACCTGTACAGAAGGTACAGAAAAAAAAGGTGCATCAAAAAACCTTAGCCTGCAGTGACATGGCTGGCAAATCAGTGCTTCCAAGTGGCATCTTCTGTAACGTGCACTGGTAGACCTCCAAAAAGCACTTTTCCATCTCTGCTTCTGTCGTGGCTCCAAATGTGCTTTAGTCTCTTTGTCTCAGCAGAGTGAGCTCTTTTTATTTTAACCTCTCCATAGGTATGTGATGCTTTAATTAATGAGGAGGTGATCATCCTTACATTTTTTTTTTATTTTTTTTTATTTTTTTTTTTTTTTTTTTTGCTCTCAAGGACCTGTACTCACTCCCCCTGGTAACTCTCATGCTTTGGAAATTGGACATCTCTTGGATGCAGGATGCTGGCCACTACTTGTTAAATTCTAGCATAGCTGATGCTACCTATTTTTAGATGTTACTCCTGAAAGCCTAAAGTTGGGTCAAATCTGTTTGCTCCTGTGAATTTCAAAGGGTGTCTGTCTTGTAAATGCTTTTGATTCTTAATGTTCAGGAGCTTAGTATTGGTGTTTGCTTCTATCAAGGGAGCAAGAACATGAGTTTCATTCTGGTTTATTTTAAACAATTGGTGTAAAGGGTTTTATTGGTACTTAAAAAAACATTAAACCCCTTGAATGGCTTAGTGGAAGGAGGCTGCTAAGAGGGGCCAGCCTAACTGACCGCAGATATAGATATATAGAGAGCGAGATATATATATTTCTGCAGGAATTTGGCCATGCAGTCTGGTGAAATTCCCATTAAGATGCAGCACTCCTGGCATTAATAATGCCAATATTTCCATTGCTGAATCCCAATCCTTAGGGATCGAGGCTCTGCACGGCCCGAACATCAGCTAGCAGAAGGGCTCAATGTCACACGCTGATCCTTCAAGTCTTTGGTAACTTTATCTTCTGTATTTTTAAACTAGAAAAGCCAGAGGTGGAAGTGATGCTGGGATAGTCCGTGCACGTAGGTCCTGATTCCATAGAACTCTAACAAACTGGGGAGGGGGGAGAGCTGGCAGCACTGGTTGCTTTTCTCGACTCCAGGGTAGAGGGTGGGAAAGCGTTTTCTGCTCTGGGCTGAGAAATCATCCCTAAGGGGAGTGCGGGGCTGTGTGTTTTGGAAGAGTTAAACCCCTCGGAGTGACTTGGGTTCGAGTGGGTGCTTTGCCCCCTCCCCCCCGCAAACAGCCGCAGCTCCCCGTGGCCCGCTGCCCGCGCTGGTGCCGGTTCTCGGCGCGGCCGAACCGGGGCCGGGATGTTCTCTGGGCAGGACGCGGGAGCGGCGGCCGCCGAAGGAGGCCGAGCTGCGGTCAGCGGCTGCCCGGGGGGACCGCGGGATTGCCCGTCAGCTTTGCGCTTCGGTGCCGCCGGGCAGCGGGCAGAGGGAGGAAGGGTGAAGGCGACGTGCCGTGTCACCCAGTCCAGGGTGAAGATGCTGTTTCTTATGAAGGGCCAGCGGAGCTTTCATTTATCTTGGCAGGCTCTCTTAACAGCAACCTCGGTGCTGCCCAAGAATAATGCAGGAATAAAAGCCCGTGATGGCAGGCAGCCTGTGGAGCAGCCCCGGCTTCTGCCAGGCCTCGGGGCACCTGCACCAGCTCATCAGGGTGCTTGTGGGTGTATGTGGATGCTCAGAGCAGGTCCTGAAGCCTCTCTGCTAGAAGCTTTGCTCCGAAGTTCAAAATCAATAAGGAAGTTGCTGGCTCTGTGATGCAGGAGGGGTTTCTCTCCAGCTGCAGCAGAGGGGATTGTCAGCTTTCTGCTAGATTTGACTCAATCCCAGCCATAGGAGTGGGACAGCTTTCCTAAAGAGAGCAGTGGAACTAGGGATGCCTTGCAAAGCATCGCTCAGAGCAGCACAGCTAATACAGGAGCAACGGGGGTGCCAACCAGCAGGGTGACTTCTCTTACCTAATGCTTTTTCCTTCTGCTTCCATGGCTTTTGGCACGATAAAATGTATCGCTGGCATAAAGAAGGGCCTAGATGTGGCAAATAATACTGATGCACTAAACTGTCAATGTCTAAAGACAACACTGGAACCATGTTTTTCCATCTAGCTAACCCAGTAGCTTTTAAACTTTCTAATTAGGATTAATTTAGAGTATTTTGGCCACAGCAGCGTCGGATGCTGGGTCTGGAATTAGGAAGCTGGCTGTCAGAGGTTCACTCACATGCTCGTTCCTGCTGTGAGGTTTTTTTCTATCTGAAAAGACAAGCAAGTAGCTGACTGGTTTGAATTGAATTTTTTATTTAATGACAGCTGCTGGGGTCTGCAAAAAGTTCTAAGTGAAGTTTTTGAACTGAGGTGTTGATTTGACTGCACAAGTGACCAGAGTACCTAAAGCATTGCTATCTGTGTACTACTGCACTTCTAATCAGTAGGACTAAGTAATGTCTTCCCCTCTGCAGATCTGGGACATATTATCAGTTGTGTTGATGATAAAATGTGTAATCACTGAATAAATTTTGTCACACTTGGATGAAAATCAGTAAGAACGTTCCACTGGGATTTCAGACACAGATGTCAGTAAAGATATTTGGCTCAACTACAAATTAGAGGTTAGTTTCATTTGTGTGGGTTATGAAGAAAACCACAAGTTTAAAGTGTCTATATAAATCTGTCTATTTATGAGCAGATAATAGAATGTGTTTGTCCTACAGTTATATGCAAACTACCTCTTGGAAGTCTGTGAGGTCCAAATATCAGCCCCACGTTTATGACTTGACCAAACTGTCTTTTCCAAGAATTCATTTTCTTTGCCTCGTGCTGATGCTGTAACAATGCTGTTGTAAAAATCTGATCATGGAGGGAGGGGAGCAGCAATAATCAATCTATAGGCAGCTTGGTTTAACCTGCCTTACAAAAGCAGCCCTGCTGTTGGGTGAGAAGACAAATATTCAAGGGGAAAAAGTATTCGTTAGAGTTTTTCTTCTCATATATAATCTGCCAAGCCTTGTTTTAGGGGAGTGATGCTGTAATTGTGATTTGGCAAACACAGGGTGGCTCTGCTCTCAAGGGCAGAGCTCGCTCGGGTACCAGTTGTGCTGCATCATTATCAGTGCTCTCCTGGAAGCTGGATGTGGCTTCTCAGAGCAGCCAGATGTAGGTGAACGGTGCCTGGCTATGCCTGACTGGTTTTCCAGTGGGAGAACAGATGCAGTTTTTAATGGCATTGTCAGTATTGTCCTTCAGCTTATCTCAGCTGACTCCAGAAGCTGATCAAAGAAAAGTTCTGTGCTTACACATCTGAAAAAAAAAGAAAATAAAAATAAGATTAGTAGCTCTCCTAGTGCATGTGACAAGAGAGCGGAGCACCAACTGTCTTTGCTGCAAACTTAAAGCAGTTTCTGAAAAAGCAGATGATGGGGGCTCAGTTTCCTTATTTCAAAAGGGAGAGTTTGAACAGACTGTTTTGGGGTAAAGCAGGGAAGAAATAAGGCTCAGTCACTTGTATTCTGAATATCCTGGGAAATGGCTTGATTTGGAGTCTCTGCCCCTTGGACAGTGATGGGAAATTGTGTGTATTCTGTTCCTGTCACACTTAGATTTATCTGCTGACCTTGTCCTCTACTGGCTGCTCTAACTGGTTTTTACTTCTGAGTGCATTTGCAACCTTGCTTTTACATCCTTTCATTTGGATTTAATGTCTGGCTGTGTTAATCACTCATCAGCTTTCAATGAAACACATTAATAAAAATAGCATTACTATAAAGCAAAATGATGCTTTGCTTAGTAGGGGAGAGCCCCCTTTACAGGGTGGGCATCTCTGTTTAGCACTGGGCTGTCAGGTGATGCAGAAATAGTTGGGGAGGGAAATCTTACTGAAGGGACTTTGTGTAAAGCTGCAGGTTTATGCAAACTGAACCAGGGGAGAACACGCTGAGGAGAAACCAGGCTCTTCACTGCACCCTTGAAAACAGATCCTGCAGCAAAGGTGATTTCTGCAGTTGTTGTCCTCAACAGTTTTGTGCAATGCACGACTCCTGGACCTGAGTTAATCACTGTGCTGCTTTCTTCTGCCTCACCTGACTGAAAGGAGAAGACTCTTGGTGGAGTTTCCTCTGGGGAATATTGCTTTCCCTGGCAGCAGAGTTGACTTCTGTCTTTGCCATTGCCAGTGCAGTATCTCACTGCAAAATGAAGGTATTTGGGCTTATCTTTGCTCTCCAGCTTGGGAAAACAGAGGCATAGCTGGTCATAGTCATCTGAGAGCAGTAGGGTGCCTTACATCACCTCATGTTGATTGTTTAGTGAGTCACTTTTTGGGCAGAGAATTAAGAGAGCTCTGGAAACAGCAGCAGAAAGAATACTGTTATCAGCGTGCTGTATGTTTGAAAGCTTGGGCTTTATTATTGTTAAAAAGACTGTTAACTGTGTTGAAACAGGTTGCTGTAAAACTTTGGCCCTGTTGAAGCAAGAGGTGTGTTCTAGCTGGGTTTTTAGAAACTGTTGGGGTTTTTTTTTGTTAAGTAGGTTGCTGAGTAATGCTTAATGAACAGCCTCTGCTCACGTACTAAATGCCCCTATGGAAATGAGTCAGATTTTCTTTTTTCTTCTGCTTTTTATCTTATTTCTTCTGACAGGTTAAAATCTGCACAATAGCCAAGTAAGCAAGAATTTGCTTCTCTGCATAAATCTAAACTACAGAATATGATCTGGTGCTTGCTCCCCAAACAGGCTGAGTGGATGTTACGTCTTCAGAAGAGATTTTTTTTTTTTTCCTTGTCCTTCATCTTTACTGTGTCCTCCACTCAACTGACAAAGATTTTGCAACGTTTCAGTGAAAATATTCCAGCACCTCTAGCTCTTCTGGAGAAAAGTGGCAACAGACAGGGAGTATTATCTGAATTTGTATATTTTACAAGTAGTGCCTGTTGTAGCCCTTGCTAAAACAGACCATAGCTGCCCTGCTGGACACTGCCCAGCTGCCTGGTGAAGGCTGATGCCAAAGCACAATGTGCTCTCAAACTATTTTTGTGGCTGAACAGGATCCAGGTTCTTCTCTGGCCTTCAGTCTGGTGGCACAGTCAGGGTGGCTACCAGAGCTCTTTGAAACACCTCAACTGCTTCCAACATTCATCTGACTCTCTCTTTGTGAACTGGAAAAATGGTATTTTAAGAATAGTTCATAAGAATGTTGCTGCTTCTGAAATCAGATATTCCTGAAGCTGATGTATGGTTATTTAGGAAAGGCTTGAGCAAAATTTGTGTTTGCACAAATTTAAATGAATAAATAAAAATCAATCCATATCCCCTTCATTTTGTATGTTTTTCACTACAGAATAACTTGTGTTTGGGGCTGATATCACATTGGGATGCTTGTGCTACACCTCAGTTTTCTCCTTCCAAACATCTCATTTCCTTCTGTTAGCTCTTACTTACTCTCTGTTACTTTCCTCTTGTTCCTTGTGAAAGCAAAATTCAGGAAAAATTCCCTAGGGCTTTTTCTTTTCATTTTACCTTCTCTGAAGTTGAAGTTTCAGCTTCTGTAGTCCTTAACATCTGATGTTACATGTGATCAACTTCACATTTGGAGACATTTTTTCCTTCCTTGCGTCCCTCCCATGAAAAAACCTCTCCAACCAGATCTGCTGCAGTAGAGCCAGAGAAAATTCCTGTGATGAGGGGACATAGCCCACTGTTCAAGTGTGGTTTTCTTTGAGGGCAGCAGGGCTTCCACTCCCAACACCTGCCCCAGGAAAATGGATTAGGGTTGAGATGGAGAAATTCTCTGACATGCTGTCTATTGAACTTCCAAATTGTTCCACTGCAGTGAAATTCCTGGGCTGACAGCTCTATGTAGTCATTTTGGGGATATTGCAGGAGTCTAGATAGTCTGTCTGCCCTCTGAGGAACTGCTCCCAAGTGTCAGAGAGAAGTCTTTATTCTTGGCATCTTTACTCTGATTCATCTTGTGTCCAAAATTAGTCTCTTGAAGGATGCAAGGAAGTTTGAATTGAGGAGATCAGAGTTTAAGACCCTTTGTGTTTTTGAAGGGTCCAGTAAAGTCTCACTGGTCAGTTTTTGGAGTGTGACACAGGCAAACTGTTGCTGTGAAAGGGATTTCATTAAAACACTTTGATGATCACAATGTACTGGAGTGATTGAATCAACTTCCTTTGTTACACCTTGAGATCTCAGTGTGAGCAATGGCTGTGCAGTCTGAGCCTGCTCAGACAGCTTCTTACCTCCTCTGGATCAGGGAATCATTCAGGTTGGAAGAGACCCTTGGGATCATCCAGTCCAACCATTACCCTACTCTACACAGCTCACCCCTAAACCATGGCCCTCAAACCCACATCCAAATGCCCCTGAAACACCCCCAGGGCTGGGGACTCAGCCCCCTTCCCTGCACAGTCTGTGCCAGGCTCTGGATACTCTTCCAATGAACATTTTTTTTCCTAATCTCCAGTTTGCCCCACCCTGGAGCAGCTGGAATCCATCCCCTCTGGTTCTGTCACTGATGACCTGTGAGCAGAGCCCAGCACCAACCAATGGGTTGGGACTTCTGCCTTGGTGGATCTTCCTTCAGGGTCAGGGTTCTTGGGGAAGGTGATGCACAGCACAATGCAGTGCAGCTTTCCTCTAATAATTCTCTACCTGCAATTTTTTATCTAGAGGGTTGATTTGCAATGCACCTTTTGACTTTGGTTTAGGTGGCTCTTGGCAACAGAAGGTGGTGTTGAAATTGTTCTACGTTAACTAGAAAACAGCTTGACATAGCACAAGGACAGGTACGAGGTACTCCTGAAAGATCTGAGCTAGTGGTGAACTGAAATAAAATGTTGCTTAGAGCAGCAAGAGTCACATGTTATTTACAGCTGTATTATCATTATTTTTAAGCAGAGTCTTGTGCAGCAAACTTCTCATTATTTCTGTGAGTTGGTTCTCCTCTGAGGTTTGTACCTGATGTCTGGCTGGATGATTAGTCTTTGAAACAGCTGGGGAATACAGCCCTGGACAGGTTTTATTTCAAAGACCTTTTTTCTTTTGGCTTTGGTAGGTCTCCTAGCCATGGTGTGTCACTGCTTGGGCTTCATTCTACATCCTCCACAGTGAAAAGCTCTTTCCTCATTCTCGAGTGCTCTGGCTCTGTGATTATGCTAAATTTTGTGTTTTGTTCTTCACTCTTACCCAAAAATCTGCCTCCCTGTCTTGACCAAAAGTGTGTTTTTAATAGCTGCTTGAAGACTTTACTTGTGGAGGGGTAGAGAAAATGCTGTGATGCTGCTTCTGTGAAGGAAGATGAGGAATTGCTTTATTTCATAAGGGAAAAGAAGAATCTACTGCTCCCTGTGTTTTAGACTGACTTTTATAATATAGTTTTCTAGACCTGACATTGGATACTCTAAACTACAGTTGTTCTTAATATTTTGGATTTTCATGAAGAATAAAATGTCTGCCATGGACTGAGCTGGTAAAATCCCAGGTCTACTGGCTAGGAGATAAAGCTGTTTCTTCCCAAAGTGAGCTGAGCATGAGCTGCTGGGTAGTGACAGTCTGAGTGATAAAACATGGCAAAAGTTCTAAAAACATTGTTATTGTTTTGACATCCAGCTTATTAATAGTGTGCTAATTATGCTTGGTAGGTAAAGGAGGGTTTGAGGTTTTTTTTATCATGGTAAGTTCGGGACAGTCGTGGAATCTCTGAGAGTGCTGTAGCTTTGTCACTGTTTCACTGTGGTCTGGGTTGAAAGGAAAAGTGTTTTTCATCTCGCAGTAAAAATAATTGGGAAGCTGACATTTTTGGCTTTGCAACCTCATGCAAAGGCTGGAAGAGAAAATGCTGTGTTAGTTTATAATAATAATGAAGTCAAAGATCCCAGTGTCATTTATTTGACAGCGAGCAGCTTCCATTTCTTCTGTCAGCCCCTAAAGTCAAAAGCCTTGCAGAGCAGGGAGGGGTGCTTGTGAAATGCCCAAAAGAATTCTGAACTGGAACCAGTCTCTTCACACAGGGCTGTTGTTCACCATCCTGCAGGTGTCCCCGTGGCAGGTAATCTTTTAACCCAAGCAGGAGCTGGGGATGCTCGTGAAGAGCAGAGTGCAGCAGAAATCTGGCAGGCTGCAGGAGGTGAAGCAGTGGTTGGGAGGTGTGGGAGAGGATTGGGGAGCTGGGGAGTTTTCAAACAAAATAGATCTTTATAAAAAAAAAAAAGCCAATTAATCAAAATTGAAATATTTCTTCAAGGTGTTGCTTTTTGAGCAAGTTCATAGGAACACAAGCAGAGCTATAAAGGGAGTGTTTTCACTGGCAGCCTGCCTGGCTCTCTGCCAACCCGTCTGCTGTTTTCTGTAATGAGATATTGAAAGGCTTCAATTCTTTGACTATGTCTTACTCGTTGGCATCTCTCCTCTCAGAGGGGGGGGAGGAGAGCTCAGATGAGAACATGCCTCCAGTTCTGTGGCCAGCAGGAATGCAATGCAGTAGCTTCCTTCCCTGGCCTTGGAGGAGATGTCAGTGTTACCTGCCCTCCCTCCCAGGGCAGCTCTGGAAGGGCAGTGGCCCTCCATGCTGTGCACGAAAGGTCTTGGCAGCAGAACTGAGGAGCTGGGATGAGGAGGTGCCAGGGTAACTAACCTTCCAGAGCTGGGGTGAGTTGCTGTCAGCAGGTGAACGCGACCCTCCTTTTAGCTGGAAAATCTCCACACAAGCATGGGAGCATTAATTGGAGTGTGTCCAGCAGGTCCAGGGAGGGTCTCCTCCCCCTCTGCTCTGCCCCAGTGGAACCACATCTGCAGCGTTGGTGCTGGAGTATTGTGTTCAGTTCAAGGGAGACAGGGAAATACTGGAGAGAACCCAATGGAGGCTATGGGGATGGTGAAAGGGCTGGAACATCTCTGATGAGGAAACCCTGGGGCTGTTCAGTCTGGAGAAGCCTGAGAGGGGATGTGATGAATGTCCATAAATATCTGAGGGGTGGGTGTCAGATGGAAGGGGCCAGGCTCTGCTCTGGAGTGGCCCAGCAATAGGACAAGGAGCAGTGGGGATCAACTGGAGCAGAGAAGGTTCCACCTCAACATGAGGAGAAACTTCTTCCCTGGGAGGGTGCCAGAGCCTGACCCAGGCTGTCCAGAGAGGCTGTGGAGTCTCCTACTCTGGAGACTTTCCAACCCCACCTGGCTCTGTTCCTGTGTGGGCTGCCCTGGGGGCCCCTGCTCTGGCAGGGGGTTGGACTCATCTCCAGAGGTGATTTTAAG
>JANHGL010002483.1:3431-20680 GCA_024611195.1 Ceyx melanurus | reverse complement strand
CCCCTCTCCAGGCTTTGGATCAGCTCCCTTCAGGCACTGGAAGGTGCTCTAAGGTCTCCCCAGAGCCTTCTCTTCTCCAGGCTAAACAATCCCAGCTCCCTTAGCCTGTCCTGGGAGCAGAGCTGTTCCAGCCCCTTGAGCATCTCTGTGACTTCCTCTGTCCCTGCTCCAGCAGCTCTATGTCCTTCCTGTGCTAAGGACTCCAGAGCTGGACACAGGGCTCCAGAGGAGCTCTGCCCAGAGCAGAGAAACAGGATCCCCTCTCTCCATCTGCTGAGTGCTTGAGAAAATAGATGCCTTGGGTTAGGTTCAGAAGATCAAGTGCCAGTTTCTAGATACTTTAATTGCATAAAAAAACCTGATGTATCCAGTCATCTCTTTCCCTCTAAGGCAATTCTGAAGAATTTGGAAAACTGTAAGGGGAAACAAGCAGCATGTGGTTGGGAATGGTGATCAGGAATTGCACATAATAGTTGGAAAGACTTTGTCAGATAGAGGCAAGAAGAGTGTTTGCCCCAGTCACCCATTGAAGTGCTGAGAAAGGAAATAAAGTTTTCCTATCTTTATTGTACCACCCTTATCTTTACAAAGCAAACCCCCATTGATCTTGCCTTTGAAGGGCCTTGGCAGTGATACTTTTCTGTTAATTCTAAATCAAAGTGGAGTGGCAAAAGTTGTTGAAAAAATCCCCTGTGCAGGGTGTAACTGCTTGATGATGGTGTCAGCTGATGGACTGTGGATTTGTTCCTCAGTTAACAGTGATGGCAGGAGCCAGGGCAGTGCAAACCACACCAAGATGGCTTGGTGAGATTAAAATGGGATCTTCAAATTCCATTAAAAGTTGGAATTTAGTTTGACAGCAGCAGGTCCAGGCTGCATTGGGCTCAGGAGTTCAGGAGCCTCTGAACTTGGAGAAATTGTGCTGAAGATCTTGCCACAAGCTCCAGGGTGAAACTCACAGGCACAGGCCCCTCCATCAGATCTCTCTATTCCAAAAGCAAAAAACTGTTTGAGTTACCTGGGTCCAGTCTGTAAAATGCTCTGGGAGGAGTAAACAGATAAGCTGGTGATATTAAAAGTGACTCCTGCTGTGTAACAAAATGGTTTTCAGGAAGCTGAATCCAAACTGAGGCTGATTTGTAAGAAGAATTTTGTTCCTCAGTATATGGAGAGGAACTTTTTAGGCTGTTGGGGTGTGGCAGGACTGGAGGGGGATCAAAACTAGAGCTGGGTGGATTCAGATCAGCCATGAGGAAGAATTTCTTCCCCAGGAGGGTGGGGAGACCCTGGCACAGGGTGCCCAGAGAGGTGGGAGAAGCCCCATCCTTGGCAGTTTTTCAGGCCAGGCTGGATGGGGCTCTGTGCAACTTGCTGTAGTGGGAGGTGTCCCTGCCATGGGCAGGGGGGTTGGAACTGGATGAGTTGGTTCCCTTCCAACCCTGACAATTCCATGATTCTATGAGCTCCATAATGTGGGTTCAAGGCCCAAACCTGGCAAGACACTGAACTCTTCAGCTGAAATAATTTTCTTATTACTTACAGGCACTCACTTGCACTAAAAGATGCCTTGATTTTCCTTTTTGCTCTCAACTGAGCCCTCTGCTTCAGTCATAAAGCAGGAAAAGTTGCACTGAAGCTCATGAGGTTGTACTGGTTTAGAAGTGCTATGAGTGAGATCAGAGTTAAGCCAATAATGAGTCTCTTGAGACTAAAACTGTGCTAAACCCCAGCCACCTTTGAGCTGTGAAGACCATTTCTTAAGAGGTCAGCACTGGGTTTCTCAAAGGACACCTCTTTCCAGTGTGGACTCTCAAACTCCAGCAGATTACAGGGTGAGGTTGTAAACTCAGACACAGCTCCTGCTGTTGCTTAAACATAGTTCTTCCTCAGTGGCAGTGGACTGCAGCTGCTCTGGTTTCAGTCTCGCTCCCCAAGCTCAGATGTGCTTTAGGTCGCCTAAAAGACAGGAGAGCCCGGGTGCGAAAGAAGATTAATTGGTATTTTGGAGTGAACTCCTTTTGCATGCTGAGCCCACTGCCTCCACTGCGGCTACCTGTGGCAAAGAGGTGGTCATAACCTTAACTCTTCTAATTTTACCTTCCTTTCCATTCTCCAGGGAAGAAGTAAACGATAAGCTCCGGGACATGCCGGATGGCACGTTCCTGGTGCGCGATGCGTCCACCAAGATGCAGGGAGACTACACTCTGACCTTACGGTAAGAGCAGTGTGCTGCAGCCACACAGCCAATCCCTGGGGAGCTGGCTGCTGCACCAGGGACAGCAGGCGCTGGCTAAACCCTACCTGGCTCAAGCTGAGAGCTGTTTCCAAAGGTAGCACAGCAGGAGCTAGGAAATAGCCAGGTCTGATGGTCCGTTCTGCTCTGGGCATTGAATCCCATCTCTCGCCGAACAGGACTGTGAGGATCAGTGTGGATTAGGTGGGACTCAGGGAGGGGAGCCACTCAGGAGTGCTCCAGAGCTTCAGAACTCCAAAGGTAAAAAGTATTTATAAAGCAGGGCTTTGATTAATGAGAGTGTGCAGCTCTGGAGAATTGAGCACAATGTCTTTGTGAAAAAGAGTGGCTTGTGCTTTCTGATCTGAAGTGGAGGAAATACTGAATTGGAGCTGTGTTCCTTCCTTCATTAACATTGTCTGCAAGTGGCAGAGATCCCAGAGCTGCCCCAGCCCTGTCTACTGCAGTTAGGCAGCAGACCTCATGTGACTAGCTGCTGGTGCCTTGCCCAGCCTGTCCAGCCACTTGCCCCTGCCAGGCTTCCAAGGATGGCTTTTAGAGGCTCATAAACCACTGCATCTGGAGCACACCTTTGAGAGTTGCTGTGACAGGCTTAGACATTTGATCTTGCCGTGAAACTCCGTTGTCTTAATGGTAGGTTTGACCCCAAGGGTGTAGTTCAAATTCTACCTTGATTTCTGCCTTCCAAGTTCACAGCTTGTTCACTAAGGTTTGGCATGGGTTGGTTATTTTGCTGACTGCAGATGTCTTTAGGAACCAAAACTGAGAGTGCAGGAAGGACAGAATATTGTCTAAACAGTCTATTGGTTAAAAAAAGAGGAAGAAATAAGCACTATATTTGTGGAAATGGCTAGAATGTATAAATCTGGATAATGTAAAGTCCTAAACTTACAACCATCTTGTAATCCTGAAAGGATTTTGTTTAGGTTTGAGTATCCTGTATTAGCATCTGTAGCTCAAGAGACTTGTTAATCACTGTATGAATATATATTCAGTTGTATACTATTAGTAACCTCAAATTGCAGGAAACTGTGGGTTTGGGTTTTCATCTGGCCACTTGACTCAGCCTTCAGCATCCTCCTTTTTTCCCTTGCACAACTTCTGGCAAAGCCAGGTCTGAAATACTGTAAGCTGGCTCTGGAATGAAGGCAATGGAAGAGGTTTATCTGGGGCTTTGTTCCCATTCAGATAGAATTTTATGATAATTCTGTTTTGACTCTTAAACTACCTGATACCTGGTCATATGTAAAGAGTCACTGGGAAATTTGCACAAGGTCAAAGCCACTTGCCCAGGAATTTCCCTGGTGCCTACGTTAGCAGCCCTGCTGTGGAAGGAAATAACACAGCTAAACCTCTACTCTGCTGCTTTATAGGAAGGGTGGCAACAACAAGCTGATCAAGATCTATCATCGGGATGGAAAATATGGCTTTTCTGATCCCCTGACATTTAATTCAGTTGTGGAGCTGATCAACCACTACCGGAATGAGTCCCTGGCTCAGTATAACCCCAAGCTGGATGTGAAGTTGATGTACCCAGTGTCCAGGTACCAGCAGGTAAGACCCTTCACCAGGCTGTTAGTGCACACAAGGAAAAACTGCAAGTGTATGTTTTGTTTTCTCTATGCAAAACCTGATTATTTCCTTTCTAACCTAAAAATCAGGTGACTTTTCACATTGACCTCCCTTTGCTGGTGATAATGAGTCTTCCAAATGGTCTAGCCATTTAAATTTCTCCATTTTACTAAGTTTCCAGTCTACTGAGCAGTCCAGTGGAGAAGTGAAACCCTGACATGACTTGAACCCCTCTGAGAAGCCTCTGGAGTTTGTTTCCCTTTGTGGACTCTCAGGGCACTGGTTCAGACAATGAACACAGGAGCCATGCAGCTGCTCACTTGGTGCATAGCCATCTACAGTTCTTCAAGATTATTTCTTTTAAAGTTTTATTCAGTAGCCTGAGACATTGTCCTGCATTCAGGAAAAAGAACTGTGGAGCTTTTATTTGGAAAAAAAAACAACCAACCAAACAACCCTGATCCTTCAGATTCCAAGCAATTCACTTCCCCCATTCTCCAACAGGACATGGCCAACCTAGGCCTAAGCTGTAGTGTGGCTTTGGAAGCTTAGTGCATTGTCATAATTCTTAGTGTCCCACAGTTCCCACTGTCTGTAAACTGTGAATCTTGTTGCTTGGAGAAAGGAGATTTAGATACAGTGTTTGTGTTCTGTGGAAACTTGATGATTAAAATTATGCTAATAGATGTAAAATGCAAATGAATACTGGTAAAGAAAAGGTGCTTTTCTTGAAGACTTAATAGTTTTTTGTATGTACAGGATCAATTGGTGAAAGAAGATAATATAGATGCAGTAGGTAAAAAGCTTCAAGAATACCATGCTCAGTATCAGGAAAAGAGTAAAGAGTATGACAAATTGTATGAAGAATACACCAGAACATCACAGGTTGGTTCTATTTTTACTATCTGGAGAGTCTGTTTCTTCTTTCAAAAGTAAAGAAAATTATTTTAACCTGTTATGGCAAATAAAGGCAGAACAAGGGCAGAAAAATCAATAGGGAAAAAGCATAGTAAATTATGGAATAGAGCAAGGTGTTTTCCAAGCTGATGGAAACAGTGAATATTAGTTGTTGCTGGTATGGTGTGGGACAAGGAAGAGGAGCTGAGCTGCCTAGCATAAGGTAGAGCAGTGAAGGCCATCACCTACAAGCTTTGCACTGCAGGCTTCTTCCTTGGCTGCTGAGTATTTCCAGCTGCTGAGTGCTGCAGAGAGAATTTTGAAGGGTTCATCCAGGTTTTTTTGTAGCCACATTCAAATCAGATACCAGATATTATGCATTAAGGAAGCGTGGATGCAGTATTTGGACTGCTTCTTGTAAAACAAGATAGTTCATCTACTGGAAGGAGGTTTCCTGGCACTAGTCCTGCAGACTAAGATGGAAAATATGACTAAAATATTTGAGGGGTTTGCAGCCTCAGAGAGAGCATTGGGTAGGGAAGAAGGGTAGACTTGGAGTGAATCTTCCCTCTAATTCTCTGGCGCAGAAAGCCAATGGTGCCCTGGGCTGCAGCCAGAGCAGCGTGGGCAGCAGGTGGAGGGAGGGGATTCTCCCCCTCTGCTCCACTCTGGGAAGACCCTCCTGGAGCTGCCTTCAGTGCTGGAGCCTCTATGACAGGAAAGATCTGGAGGTGCTGGAAGGTGTCCAGAGAAGGGCCACAAGGGTGTACAGAGGCTGGAGCAGCTCCTGTGAGGACAGGCTGGGAGGGTTGGGGTTGTTCAGCCTAGAGAAGATAAGGCTCCAGAGAGAACTTCTTGTGGCTCCCAGAATCTGAAGGGGCTCCAGGAAAGCTGGGGAGGGACTTTTTAGGCTGTTGGGTAGTGACAGGGCTGGAGGGAATGGATTAAAACTAGAGCTGGGTGGATTCAGATCAGCCATGAGGAAGAATTTCTTCCCCAGGAGGGTGGGGAGACCCTGGCACAGGGTGCCCAGAGAGGTGGGAGAAGCCCCATCCTTGGCAGTTTTTCAGGCCAGGCTGGATGGGGCTCTGAGCAACTTGCTGTAGTGGGAGGTGTCCCTGCCATGGGCAGGGAGTGTTGGAACTGGATGAGCTTCAAGATCCCTTCCCACCCTGACCATTCCATGGTTCTAGGACTCAGGGAGTGAATCTTCCCCATCCTTCAAATATTTGGCTAAGCTGATAACGCGTCAATCGCGTTTTGACTGTGAGAGGAGCCAAGGTCACCCTGTGGCTTGGGGCCCACTGGGTGTCATGGTGCCAGGGTGACAAGGGGCTCCCTTCTTCCCACAGGAGATCCAGATGAAGAGGACAGCCATCGAGGCCTTCAATGAAACCATCAAGATCTTTGAGGAGCAGTGTCACTCCCAGGAGCGCTGCAGCAAGGAGTACATCGAGCGCTTCCGCAGGGAGGGCAACGACAAGGAGATCGAGAGGTGGGTTCTCCAGCTTCTTGCTCACCAGGGGAGTTAGGGCCCTGCCTTGACTCCCCCTGGGAAGCTCTGCTGTTGGAATTTGCATCCTGTAAAACCTTTTGTTCACTTGGAATGTTCTCTGAGACCTGCCCCCCTCCCGCCCCCAGTCCTAGGTGCCCAGGCCTCTTCTGTGAAGGATTTGCATTGTGGGCAAGAGAGGTGGGAGAGCTCTGGGTTCTCTCCACAGTACATCAAGATCCTGTGGTGAGGACCAGGAATCAGAGAATCATCATTCAAGTTGGAAAAGACTCTTGGGATCATCCAGGCCAACTATTAACCCTACTCTACACAGTTCACCCCTAAACTATGTCCCTCAAAACCACATCCAAAGGACCCTTAAACATCCAGGGCTGGTGACGCAACCTCCTCCCTGGGCAACAGGGAAAGGAAATAATAATTTCAGGAAATAATTATTTCTTTTGCTTATCCCACTTCTGTTTGGATTTGCTCAGGATGTAATTCAGAAAAATCTTTACTTGTAAAGCGTGAAATGTATTTAGAGCTGGGAAATTTGGACATTAGGAAGAATTTAGACATGAGGCTGAGGGAGCTGGATTGTTCAGCCTGGAGAAGAGAAGGCTATGGGGAGACCTTAGAGCACCTTCCAGTGCCTGAAGGGAGCTGATCCAAAGCCTGGAGAGGGGCTGTTTCCAAAAGCCTGCAGTGAAAGGCCAAGGGGCAATGGTTTGAAATGAGAAAGGAGTGGATTGAGATGAGAACTAAGGCAGAATTTCTTTCCCAGCAGAGTGGTGGCCACTGGCACAATTTGCCCAGGGAAGTGGTTGAGGCCCCATCCCTGGAGCCGTTCCAGGTGGGGCTTTGAGGAGGCTCTGAGCACCCTGCTCTAGTTGCAGATGTCCCTACTCTCAGCAGGGATTGGACTGGATGAGCTCTGGAGCTCCCTTCCAACCCAGACATTGCTAGGATTCCATGAAAAGGCTGATAACCTTCTGACAAGAGCTCTTTTCTGGCACTCTTACTCTAATTTTCATGTTAAAATGAGGCAGTCAAAGGGAGGAGCTACTGTTATGGTAGTTCCGGTGATATTCTGATATAATTGCTACTAGCATCACTCCTGGTTTGACCTCTTTTCTCCAATATGACACTTATTTTCAGGATAATGATGAACTATGAAAAACTGAAATCTCGCCTGGGTGAGATCCATGACAGTAAAATGCGCCTGGAACAGGATTTGAAGAAACAAGCTCTGGACAACAGGGAGACTGATAAGAAAATGAACAGTATCAAACCTGACCTAATTCAGCTCCGCAAAATCAGAGATCAATATCTTGTGTAAGTAGACCTGACCTGTAGCTCAGAACAGTGCTCTTGATTAACCTGATCCAAGACTATTTCTATCGGGATAATCCACATTTAATTTTCTTTTCATAACTAGAGTTGTGTGAGTGCTCAGGTGCTACATTCTGGCATGAGCTGTCTGAGTAATTGGTTGGCCTCCTTCCAACTTCCTTACAGACTTAGCCTGCCACAACTAGGTGCACATTCTGCAAGTCCTGTAAAGAAACCATTTAAGATAAAAGAGTTATAAGCAAAACCTGCTGTAATGCACCAGAGGTTAGTACTTTGTGCCAGGTGCAGCAGGTTTTGTTCATGCCACCCTGGATTTCACTGGCACCCCTGTTATCGAGCTCCTAATGTCCTTGGGCTGGACCCAGTGCCCCAGAATTCTGGCAAAAGACAGGGGAACACCCTGTTTCAGGAGGTTATGTTAAGAGGTTAGAGGAAGACAGTGGCAATACCCATTTTGTATTCCCAAGAAAAACAGGCAGCTGTCCAAGTTTGTACTCTGCTTCCTTTCTGGACTGCACTATGCAGAGGCAGAACCTCTTCTTCAGCTCAGCTCAGCTCTTTCTCCACTTAAGAGCTTGTTTCATGGCTCCTTCTTGCTGTGTCCAGTAAAGGAGGCAGCACAAAGAAACACTGATATGGAAGCAGTGGTCTTTTGCTACTGGAGAACAAAAGAAGCTCCAGACTGTTGGGGGGGACCTCATGCCTGAGGTTCAGCTTGCTCAGTAAGCATACCTGTATGTGTTCTCTGAAGTAACATGTTCATACTCTCTCCTGGCAGATGGCTCAACCACAAAGGGGTGAGACAGAAGCGAATAAATGACTGGCTGGGGATCAAAAATGAAAATATTGATGAGTAAGTGTCACTACACACAGGATTTTGCTGGGAAGTGTTCTGTTAATAAGAGTTTTTTTCTCTTGTGGGGGTTGATAATACAAAGCACTGTAGAAAAAAAAGGAGTCCAGAAAAAGGGAGAAATTCTCCAGGGGAATTGTATGTCATGTAAGGCAGCAACTCTGCTGAAAAAATTTGGATTGAACAAAGTTGAAATAATTAAGTTTTAAGCTGAAGCCTTTAATATGTGTCCATTAGGAGCCTGACTTCCCAGTTTGAGTGTGTTCTGGTATTTCTTTGATTTCTGCAAAAATAAATCACTCTGCTGAACTCCTCTACTCCCCTGGCTAAATGAACAAATTTATCCCTTTTCAGCACATACTTTGTGAATGAAGAAGATGAAAACCTGCCACACCATGATGAGAAAACCTGGTTTGTTGGGGATCTCAACCGTATCCAAGCTGAAGACTTGCTCTGTGGGAAACCTGATGGAGCATTTTTGATTCGTGAGAGTAGCAAGAAAGGATGTTATGCTTGTTCTGTGGTGTAAGTCTCATTTTCCTTTTTCTTCTATCTCCTCGATTCCGAAATCTCTACCACAGCTCTTTGCAGAAGAAAAGGCAGGCCTAGCCTAGGCCTACCCACTGGGATGTGTTGCCAAAGTATTCTCTGACTGCAGTAACTGTAGTGCTGTCAGGCCTGTCACTCCCCATGGTAGCTAGAACAACATTCTGAAGCATCCCAACCTGAAGGAAATGAAGGTCAAATTCTCCTGTATTTTTTCATGCCAAGGAACACAGGGGAAGAAGAAAAATTGGGGTGGTAAAGCTCTAACATCCTCCATTCTCATTTCATGGCCAACTCTAGAGGCTCTCTCTTGTATGTTTAAGGTAACAGTGATACTTCAAGGGAGACATTATTTGTGGGCAGTAGTTTTTATGACATTTCACACAACCTTGCATTGATTTCTTGTGTTTCACTTTGTTTTATGCTGGTGTAATGGAGGCCAGAAATTATTCCATTATCTAAAACTCCTTCAAGCCTTCTGGAGTGCAAAATGGCTTTCACTGATTTATTTCACATGAGGTTAATTGCTTCTGAAAGCAAGTCTGAGAAATAAATAGGTGAAGCTTTATCACCTCAAGGCAACTGAAGCCTAGAGCTGTGTTCAAGAGACTGTTTGTCACAGTCCCTGAAGTGATGGGTTCATCAGATACTTTCACTTGGTTGGGATCATACTACAAGCTAGCAAAGGGATGGCTTAATGTACCCTGTTCCTACATGTGACTGGGATTGGAACAGTCCCCAGCACAGGGGTTGATTACATAATACTCCCATCTTTCTGCCAGATATGTTTCTAGCTTTGGAAGTCCTGGGTTGCAGTAACTGCTTTGCCAAGTTAGGGACTCAGTGGCTGTGGCTTCAGATGCTGGAGAAGCTTGAACCCAAACCGTGCTTAACATTCAGTACTGCCCACTGCAGGTCAGCTCTGCATTTCATCAACACTCTGTAGGTCCTAAGAACATGCAGGTTTTGGTGGCTTTGCTTAGTGGAAAGCTTTCCAGGTGGGTTGAGCACAAAGTCATTGCTGACTTTAGGTGCTTACCTTCTTGGTTAAGCTCTTGACTTTTTTTTTTTCAAGAAACATTTAGAGAAAATGCAGTAGGGATGGAAGAATCCTCTTCTGTGGATTATGATGGGAGAGTGTTTAATCCCATGCCCTGAGGCACTGTTTCTTCACAGACTGTATTAATCTCCTCCCCTGGCATCTCCTGTGTCCTCCTTTTAGTGATAGCAGGATTACTGCACCAGTGAATTGTTCCTAGACCATCACTTTGAGCTTGCCCTTTGTCATTAAACTCTCCCCTTCCCTTTCCTTGCAGAGCTGATGGAGAAGTGAAGCACTGTGTGATCTACAGCACTCCCCGAGGTTATGGGTTTGCAGAACCATATAACCTGTACAGCACACTGAAGGATCTGGTCCTTCACTACCAGCAGACATCCCTTGTCCAACACAATGATTCCCTCAACGTCAGGCTCGCCTACCCCGTCTACGCACAGATGCCCCCCTCTCTCTGCAGATAAATTGTGGGGAGGAGGAAAGTGGTGGCTGTCCTGGATTCTTTTCTACAGTTTTTATGAGAACTTGGAGGGCATTCTTTCTCCTTAGACTGCTCGTTTTGCACAAGAAGTGATTCTGTGAATGTGAATCAAAAAGAGGCCTAGCAGCAACAAGATGACAACTTGGGTGTAGGTGTCCTGGTGCTACCTTAAAAGCTCAGCTGTGCTTTTACACTGATCCTTTTGTTTCCTTGTGTGGGGAATAAACACAACACATACAAAAAACAAAACAAAACCAACCCAATACTGGAAGCAAAACCATCGTTTTGTGGAGATAATTTTTTGCCAGGCACCTTCAGTGGAACTTCTAATGGGATTTTTGTTTTCTCTTCTTCTTGTAGAGACGATTTGGAGCCTCTGTTTGAGGCATCAGTAATGTCTTTCAGTCTTAAACTCCCAAGAAACTAAAGGGGGGGAAACTCTACCACAGCAATTCTTCTCTGTTCATTTCAGCAGCTTCACTGCAATTCAGCCGAACTTCCAAAAGAGGTAGCATGGAATTTGGTGAGAGAAGACCAAAGGAATTATGGAAAAGCTTCAGGTTTTTATTTAAATGGGAAAAAAAAAAAAAAGCTTGTAAAGAAAAAGTTGCTTTATTTTTTGCCAACAGCAACAAAGTTTTGGTTTCAATGGCACTACAGGTCTTCGCTTCAAGGAAACACTTCTAACCAAATGGAACACACCAAAACTTTGTTTGTTGCTAGATTGAGCACTTACAGGGAAGGTTGCATTAGCATCTGCACATACTTTCTACACCAAAACTTGAAACAAATAAAAGGAAAAGCTAAACATTTGTGTGGCTTCGAAACACTCTAAACCTGTCTGATCTGATGTAATTGCTCACGCTCCTCTTCATTACACCCCCTTCCTCCTGTTCCTCAGCTGGGGATTCTGCTTTCAGTTTGTCATGATACTTGTGCTTCAGAATGTAAACTAGAGTGAAGCTTGCACTCGCCTGCTGCAGTTCTCCTTGTGAACAGTGACAGGCTCTTGTGATGCTTGATTTTTTTGTACAGAGGAGCCAGGTGCAGTCAAATGCTTCTGGATGGCTTGTGGTGCCAAATTCTTTGAGGCATGGTCATTTCCAGTTGTATTGCTGGGAATGTGCTAACTCCAGCTCCCTGAGCTGCTTTCTGTGAGCTCTGAACTCTCACACCACTGCAGCCAAGCAAGATTTCTACCCTGTTATCATCTAAATTCCCTTGTAGTTGTTCTGGGAAGGGAACAGAGCTGTGCTCCTCAGTTACTGGCTGTCTGGTACCATCCTTTGGCAGGGGCTGCTGTCAGATGCTGCAGTGGGTAGTCCTGGGCTTCGTCAAGTGTAGCAATCATCCAATAAATCCCCTCCCTGGAAAGTGTACAAAGCAGCTTATTTCCATTCCTTAAGCTTTTTTCAAATGAAAAAGAGCTAAGTTTGGCAAACTGAGCAACTTGGCATCTAAGCACAACTGGCAGAGTGTTTGTTCGGTGTGCAACCTTGAAAGTTACTTTTGTTCCTGTTACTGGAAGCAGTTCCCTTGCACTGCAGCCATTGTGGAGGGCAGGAAGCAGACAGTCGTGCAGGGCTGAGAATGCTCCAGCCCTGGTCCTGACCCTGGGGCTGATTTCCTCTTCAAATGGGGGGGTTGTTGGATTGAGTTGTTTTTTTTCCCTATAATGCTTGGGCAGTAGTGCCAGGCTTGTTGATGTGTAATGTTTACACTAGAAGTGTTGTTTCCCTGAATGCCATGAATTTGCAGGCAGGGAAGTGACGAGGCTGGAGCACTGGCAGCTATTGTGGGAAGGAGAGTCTGGTTGCCTGGGTTGCCTGGGAGCTGGTTTATTTTGCACTGAGACCCTGACTGCATCCCAGGTCCTTTCTAATTGGCCAGAGGGCAATCTTCAGGCAAGGAGCTCTGGAGATGCCACTTTTCCAATTCAGTGAAACACAAAGCTTAACCAAAACTGGGTGGGAGGAGAAGAAAATGCACCAAAACTGCTGTGCCAGTGCCCCCCCCCCATCTGCTTGTGTCCCCCCTTCTCTTCCAAGGAAAGGAAAAATGAGGTATAGCCTTTGCTCAACTGAATCCCTCAGTGCTACGTAGACGTGGAAATTTTTCTTTTGAAAGCAACTTGCTCTACCTCTCAGTGCATTGGCAGTTCTAATCTGGTAGTTGTAAGGTTGTCCTAACACCTCTGGTGCATCTGCTGTTCCCTTGGCACTGGGCTGAGGCCAAATGCCCAATGAGGGAAGTTGGTTCAAAGGCACAAACAATAGCCAGGAAAAACCACAGGCAGAGGAGTGGCTGCTTGTTTTCTCTTCCTTCCTGAACTCTCTCTTACCTGCAAGGTCTGCGTTTGAGGCTGGTGGGGGCCCGTGTTTCTGCTCCCTGGTCTTGTGGCAGAGACACCCTGGCTGAAGCGTTTCCCAGCCGCCCAGGGCTACGGGCAGGTTTTGTTTCAAACAAAGGCAGCTCTGCTTTCAGGCTCGTAAATCCTGGCACACCCTTCCAGCACTGACAGCAGCAGGAGAGCAGAGCAGTCTGGCTGAAGTTTCCCTGTGGTGGAATCTCACTGATCCTGTGAGGTCTTGGTCCAGGCTCCAACCCCAGCTCTGCCAAGGTAAATAGGCTAGAATTCCACCGGGGCTTTGCGGCGCTGGGATTCTGGCTCCAGAGCTCTTCCCTCATTCCAGGTGATGTCTTTGGCTCCCAGTGCATGGTTCCCAGCAGATAAGCCATCCTGAAGCATTCTCTGCTTTGCCCAAGCCCTCAGACCCGGGGCTGTGGGCAGACTGAGCCCAGGGTCCTGTGCTTGGCTCTGTCACCCCCTGCAGCCCCCCAGGCTGCTTTGCTGCTGTATCTGTGGTTGGTTGAGGCACCCAAGTCCCAGCTGCTACACCTGCTCCCTTCTGACTCTCACGTGCCATTGTACAGATTCCTTTTGCATCCAGTTTGCACTCCTAGAGCAAATGAAGATGGGTTTGAAACCAACTGACACGTGCAGCTGGTGTGAGCCACGGGGCAAGGGCCTGGTCCTGCTGTGCTCATCGTGCTAGGCATGACTCTGCTCCATGGTGTGGGACCTGTGAGAAACCCCCCAGCTTCCAGGAGCTGTTCTCCACTTGCACAACTGAGACAGCAGAAAGGGGCTTGTGAGGTGCAGGATTTCCAGCCTAGGATGAAAAGCAGCTGTTAAGCTGAAAACAAGATACAGGAAACATGAACAGAAAGGCAAGACAAAGGAACTTGAGTTGGTTTGAAACCAGAAAGAATCAGAAAGGTTTGAGTTTCAAACCAGCAGGAGGAAAGGGGGAAACAGTCTCACTATTGTAGCAGCTGTCTGTTGGTGAACTGCAGTAGGGGACTTCTGATCTCGTTGACCCATATTGTGTTAGATACCTATGTAAAGTAAAAGAAATAACTTTTGCACAGTGTTAAATGGGGGAGGGGGGAGGATTGGGGGGGGGGTTGTTTACTGAAACTCGAATATGCACAATTTATTCTCATCTGTTTTGAAGTGTATTTGCAGGGATCAGGGGTGATTCCATGTTTTGTTTAGGTATGGATGGAAATCAGGTCTGCTTCCACACTTGCCATTGGCCCCGTTGCATCAGCCACCAGTGCCATGGTTTTGAAGTTAGTAAGTTGTGAATCTTTTCCCACTCGTTTTCTGTTGGTTTGGTTTGGTTTTCTTGGTTGGTTTGTTGTTGGTTTTTGGTTGGATATTTTTATGGATTATAAGTCATCTTAGAATGGGAAAGAACCAACCTAGAAACAGAGGGATGTCCTGACAGATACCTCACTAATTTGTGAAGCAGTAATATGTGATCAGTCACCTTCTGGTACTGGACTGCTCTAGATTTGGGGGTTCTCTTTTGTTGTTTGAGTTGGTTTTTATTCCAAATTATTCTCAGCAGTGGCTTGAATTGCTGCTCGGCACCATTGGTAGTTGCAGTCTAGAGTTCTATCCAGCAGAGCCCCCTGTCTAATGCCAAAAATCAAATGCTCTTTCCACCCTCATCTCCACTGATGTGGCAGGTGATTGTTTTTCATGTAATGTGATGGGCCTGATTCTTTCCTGACTGGCTCTGGTGGAAGCAAGATTTCCAGAACCAAAAGCCATTCCCAGGAAAAGAGCTTCTATGTCAGCAAACCTGAACTCAAGTCACAGCATCCAATTTTGGCCTTTTCAAAGCCAGGCAACTGCTGTGAGGACTGTGGAAGTGAAAGCTGGCACTTAGCACTGTTGTGGGGAGGAGAGGGGAAGGAGGAGGGTCTGTCTTGCCCCCAGCTCCTGGGCTCTCTGCAGGCTTGGGTGGCACCGCGCCCATCACCCAACTCTGTGGCTGTTTCAAGCAGCAGGATTGCTCCAAGAGTGGCACTCCTTTGGTTTGGAAAAGCCCCTTATTTGGTACTTGAACAATCTCACTTCTGTTTTTGGAATGTCTGTTTATTTTTATTTCTCTTTTTGTTGTTGTTGTTACACTAACAGGGAATAAAACTCTGAAATGCTAGTGAGTCTGGTATGCTTGCTGCCCAGGTACCGTGGGCATCAGGAGGAGGAAGAGGTTCCAAATGCAGTCTCACAAAGCAGGACCATGGCTTGGGGGTTCTTCTGGTCAGATCCCATTTCAAACCAGCTTTTCTGACATGTAGTTTCCTTCCATTTCTTTGCAACCCCTGCTTTTGGAACAGCAAAACGAAAATCCCATTCCCTACAACAGAGATGCTCAGATTCAACCTTCAAAGCTTTGATGAAGGGGAGGGCTCAGCATCCTGGAGCATCCCTCTGGTTGTAGCTTGCTGGAGCAGTAGGCAGACCAGGAAAGAGGAGATGCCAGAGCAGCCCCTTCCCTTTGCACTCATGGGTTGGTGCACGTGAGGAGAGAGGCAGCAGAGCAGCCAAGCCCTGAAGGATTTGCTCCTGGTGCTGTGTTGGAACTTGCACTGCTGATCCCTCAGGCTGTGCAGCCAGGAGAAGGGAGCAGAGTTGCTCTCCTAGAGGAACTGGGCCTGGTTGTGGAGCAGCTCGGGCAGCTCAGTGCTGCGTGTGGAGCAGCTCTGGAAGGGCTGGGTGAAGTTAGTCCAACATTTTTGTGAATCCTGTGTTCTGTGGGCAGAAATACTTTCCACTCAATGGGAAGGCAAAGAAGAAAAAAAAAAAAGAAGAAAATCTCTCTTGAAATCTTTTCAATTCCTTCCTGTTTGTTGCTCCCAGGGGCAGACTGGGAGCTTTAGCTGGTTAACTGTTGAGATGATGGCAGTGGGTAAAGTGCTGGCTTTTTTGGGGGCTGGCTCCATACAATGAATGCAGAAGGTGTTTTTATTTTATTTGGAATTTTTTATTTCCAACTGCTCTTGGCATAGACTCTCCATGTTTTGACCAGGCTCACCATTTGTTTGAAATCAACCTTCAAAAATATGAGGCAAAATTGATAGAAAAAAAACCAAACAAACAAATGCCTTGTGGATCAACCTGTGTTGGAGAAAGCAGCTTTAATTTGATGTGTCCCCCTTCCCACCCCCTTCCCTTGGGATTGCTTCTCAAAGAAGGGGGGGATACCACCCCCCTATATTCAGCAGCACCCTACCCACACTTGATCATTTGGAAAAATGATTGCACCCAAAGACCAAAAAACAAAGTCTCCAGGGGTGAACATCCCCCTAACCACCCCCCTGGCAGGGGAGCTGCCCCCAGGGCTCCGTCAGGCACGGGGGGGTGGTTCTCGGGTTGGCTTCTCCCTGGGAGAAGATTTGGGAGGTTTTGGTTGTGTGAGTGATTTCCTCATCCTGCAAAGATGCCTTTGGTGAAACCTGTTCCTTGTGTCTCTCTGGCTGTTTATTGCAGCACTGGCTTGTGATGGTCTGCACCCCTGTGCTGTCTGTGCTGTGTGCTGTAGGTGTCTGTGAGCTGTGGTCACTGCACGTCTGTATCCTCAGCTGTAAGCAGCACTGCCCCTGGGAAACACCAACAGGCTGAGACTCACCCCTGGTACCTCCCGTCTGTGGGCACAATGGGGTGGCTTTGGCTCAAACCACGAGCAATTCCTGTCCATCCCACCCCTGTGCTGCTCACCTGCTGGCCTCTGTGTTTCCTCAGGGGGGCTTCAGCCGTGTTGGCAGTGATGCTGATCCTGGGACACAGCTCTGCTTTGCTCCAAGCAAAGGCTTAGCAAAAACCAACCCCAACCCAACCCCAACCCCATGGCCATCCTGCCAAGGTGGCAGCAGAGCCCCAGCCCCCGTGCAGAGTTGCAGTGCAGTGGGTGGTGTTGGTACCGTGTCCCCTTGTGAGTGGACTCTGTGTATAAGGTGTGGTTCAGTGTCAAGCATGAGTGGGTGTTTGTAGTGAGGGCTGAAATACCAGCACACTCCTTTGGACCACCCTTCGCATCCACGGTCCTGCTTTACTTGGAATTTTTGGTTTTATTCTGTTGTTTTGGTTTTTTTTTTCTTCAAGGGAAACTTGCATCTGTTAAGAACCTGCTTCTCCAGAAGCTATTGAATTATTTGGGGTTTGGTTTTATTTTTTCCAGAGGAATTCCAGCATGTAACTTTGGTACTGTTCTTTGTTATTTGTGTAAAACCTGTTCTTCTGTCGTTTATGGTGTAGTCGGGGAGGGGGGGAGGGGGGCTGGGGGAAACAAAAAAAAAAAAAAAAACAACACAAAAAAAAAGGAATTAAGGTAGTTGAACTTTTAAAGAAAAGAAACAAACTGCTTCATAAGGAAACCAACTGTGGTTTCG
>JANHGL010002480.1:0-24281 GCA_024611195.1 Ceyx melanurus | reverse complement strand
AGCGGCGGCGGGAGGCGGCGGTGCGGTGCCGACGGCCCTCGCTCGGGGCGGCAGGTGGACGGGGACTCCGCGGCCCACCCCTCCCCGACGCTCGTTCCCGTTCCCGGGCGGCGCCCCGCGTAGAGAGCTTCCCGCGCTCGGTCGGAAGAGCCCCTCGCGCTCGTTCTGTCGCGACACGACTCGCACTGCCGCCGTTTCCCGGCGCTCCCCGACAGCCTCCCGGCCGCGGCGGGGGGAATGACGCTGCGGGCGCTGCCCCCGCTGCTGTGACGGGACCGGGCCGCTGCCTCCCGCCTCCCCGACGCGATCGCCGGGCATGTCGCTGCCTGCCCGCCCCGCTGCCCGCCGCCCTCTCTTGGCCCCCCCGGGCTCCGGAATGGGCCGCGGGAGCTGAGCCGTCGGGGAGGCCGGGGGGAGCCACGAGGAGGATGAGCCACGTGGGAAGCCCGGTGAGAGCCTACGATTTCCTGCTGAAATTCCTGCTGGTGGGGGACAGCGACGTGGGCAAGGGGGAGATCCTGGCCAGCCTGCAGGACGGAGCCACCGAGTCACCCTACGGGTACAACCTGGGTAAGCCGCGTCCCCCCGTCGGCGCTTCTCCCGCTGCTCCCCTTTGCTCTCCCACCCCCCAAAACCGCCCCGGGCCCCGCCGGGCTCCCGGGACCCCAGACCCGCGGGGAGGCCCGGGGCTGGGCTGGGAAGGGGGTGCAGCTGGAGCCGCAGATGGAGCAGCTGCTTCTGCAGGTTCCTGCTGCTGTGTGCAGCTCCCGAGGGAGAGTCAGGGCGCAGCAAAGATGTGCTGAACGATGTGTTGCTGTACCTAGTTTTCAGACAGGCGGTGGAATTGCTGGCGTTTAAAATCCCGTGCAGGTGATCTCATCTGCAAAAAACTCTTGTTGCAGCTTCAGTTTACTAGACAGAGCGTAGCGACCAAGCTGATGGGATTTCTCTTCCTAAGCAGTGATTTTTCAGCTGTCATCAGTGAATAAAGTGAAATAACAAAAATGTGCTGCTAGTAAAGGATCTTGGTTAAACAGCAGAGGTATTTGCTGTGCAGCTGCTTTCATTGTAAGAGCAGAAAAGGAGGTGTTGTTTGGTTTAGTTGGGTTTTTTTGTTTCTCCCTTGTATTCTTTTCCCCTGTCATGTTCATGCTATCAGAAGAGTGGCCCTTTAAGATCAAGGTTCATGTTTATAGTGTGTTCTTTCATTTAAGCTTTTCAAAGGGCAAGACTGAAGAGCATTGCTCATGCCAGATAGAATCTATCTGCAGGATGGGGAGCTCTGACCATTGCAGACTGATTTAAAACTGTGCTAATGGCTCCTGGAAAAGGAGATTTCCCCTTCCCTCCCTTTCTCCTCTCTTCACTCCCCCAATCTTGTTTGCCTAGAATATACTCCGGTTTCAGTTATTTTGTTGTGGTTTTTTTCCCTCATGCAAATGTATCATGTGGCATATTTAAAAGCAAATTATCTTGTCAAATTGCACATTGCTTTAATCGACTGCCAGGCTGTGTCTAGTTAATTCACTGGGAGGCTTTGCAGTGACTTGGGATCTGTTATTATGTTCAGTTAGTAGCACTGACTCACAGCAGAGGACTGAGGGAGGGAGGAGAGTTCTCTACCATCCCTTATGAGTCACTCTCTACCTTGAAGGCATCAATGTACATGTTCAGATGTTTGCTTAATGGTTTTGCTGTGTTACTTCTTGAGGTGCTGCAGTGTTTGCTCTCGATGCCATGAGCAGGGGAGAGGGATGGGGAGGATGTGCCTGGGCTGGCTCTGGGCTGTGCAGTATCTGGGTTATAAAATCCTGCACTGAAGGAGCACTTCAGTCTCCAGTGTATCTTGAGATGGATACCTGAGAGATAATGTCTGACCAATTCCTCAGCTCCACAGTCTCACTTCAGCCTTTTGCCTGTAAACCTTGTGATGTGTTTGGGTTTGCTCTTAAAAACACTGAAATTGTGTAGCTGACACTATAACTTTGAGTTGCTTTCTTGACAGCCAAGGAACATAAAAACTCTTTTTGAATTATTTTGTAAGCACTTGCCATGCAGCTTGGAAATTCTTCTGTTGCTATTAATCACTTCAAAATGTATACATTTCATGCTCTATGTCATGGACTGAGTCTCTACCAGGCTGTTTATCAATCTGAGCTATACAAGGTTAAAGAGATAGAGGAATTCAGGACCTCACCAGCTCTGCTCTGCAGACATCAGTGTTCCACAGAGACTGAAGGAGGTTCTTGGCCCTGTGAAGATGAACGTGTGTGGAGAGAGGGGCACCAGGAGGGCAGAGGTAACAGGTGGCATGGTAATAAAAAGTGGAAAGAATAAAACCTGAGTTTTCATTTTATGCAACTAGTGTTATAATTAAAACTGTTGTACATGCTGAGCCTGGAGTGTTCAGTGCCTAGTCTCACTTCAGGATTTTAACTGTGAAAGCTCATAACAAGTATTTTCTCACCCTTCCATTTGTAATATTCTCAAAGGCATTGAACTTGAAATGCTTGTGAACACTGCCTGTAAGCTGCACAGTTTCTCTGGTGCTGTCTATCTGCTCTGCCTGTATCCTCTCAGCCCTTCCTACCCCTCAAGCAGGACTGTAGGATGCAGCTGTGAGGGATTGTGCAGGCTCAGGGATATGAGATGCAGGGAGAGGGCCAGAGCTAAACATCCTATTGGTGTCATGACTCATTTTCTCATTTAAATGGATTAAAAAGCTTGATAAATCTGACTTTTTTCACCATTTTCAAGTCTTTAGCTGCTGGGAGCTACCCCTTTCATAGTGCCAGTGAGATCTCAGAAATGGCAAGTCTGGCAGTGTGATGGATTCTGTCAAATGTGCCACACGTGTAAACTTTGAAATGACAACACTTTGTTGTGGAGCTTGATGCAAGGGAACAGTTTTGAGACACAGTGGAAGAGGAGAGAGCTGGTGTGGTGGTAAAACACAAGAGCAATCAAGAAGAGGAAGAGCTCTGAAAGGTCTTGAAAATGAGGACAAAGAAGTTAATGTGATGAAGCAGGACAATCTGGGCAGTTGTTCACATCTCTATATGCAAGAGGCAGAATCTGATGGTAATTGCAATAGGAATGAGGTTATTCCTGCTGCTGAAATCTGGTAAATTGAAGGTGAGAACATAAATGTTGAGATGTTTGGAAAGAAGGAGCTACAAAGGGTGATCAAGATGAAGGACAGAAGCCCTGAGTAAAAGCATCTGTCCACAGAGCTCACCAGGGGACAGAATGGAAGGATGACCTTGAATCACAGGACTGGGTTTTGGAGAGGAGAGCAGTGAACTAGAGTTGAGGCAGAAAAGTCAGAATTTAGCTTGGTGTTGGGTTTGTTCTTGTGCTAAACAAGAGGCAGTATCACCAAGATGTACTGCAGGTTTATTTATAAAGGAAATGTGGGGAAGGACAGGGTGCTGAGTGGAGCATGGCCTCTCCTTTGGGAAGGAGAACCTAGGTGGGACACTGAGAGGTGGCAGAAAGGCTGAGTGAGGGTGGGCTCATCAGCAAAGAAGATTCAGAGGGCTCTTGGTTGCTTGTTGTCAGCAGCATCTAAGATGGTTAAGCAGGTAAGAATGAAGGTAAAATAAAACCTGGAGTTGACTAGAGCAGTGTGTGGGGAGGGTTTTTTGTGTGGTTTTATTTTTTTTAGCCATTGGATTCCTGAAGGCTCTATGTGAGGCTCTGGAACTGTCTCAGCTCAGCTCTATGAGCTCAAACTTTAATTGTATAAGCCACAAATTAATTTTTCACAGGCACTTCCTTAACTATGCAAAAATAAATCTGCCATCTTTCGTGTTCCCAGGAAAATATGGCAGTCGTGTCTTTACTGGGTTTTTTTTTTGCCAGCACATAAAAATGATGATGAGAGCTGGTGATGGGAAGGCAGCATCATGTCATCAGTCAAGTCTGTGCAAGCTGCTGCTGGTCCATCAGCCATGGTGTGAAAGCTTTTGGCCCAGTTCAGCTATTAAGGAAAAGCACAAACTTGCTCTCTGATTTGTATTTATTTTTTTTTCATAACCAAAGGGCTCTGACTTGGAAAGAAGGGAAGAAGCTTTATTAACATAACAAAGTAAGGACTGCCAAGGAAGGTGCTTCAGTGAAGGTGATTCATGGAGGTAATTTAGAAAGCAGTTATCCTGGAGGTGGGCAGATAGGTTAGTTTTCTGGGTAACCCATCTTTAGAGTTCTCCCACATCTTGCTCAGAACTGAGATGACAATAGAGTGGACACACTTGGTCTCTAACCTGGTAAGAAAAGCTGCACAAAAAGATGATCTTGCAGAGAGCTGCAGAAACTGCTTTTAAGCATTGCTAATTTCTCATCAGAATGAATTCAGAGGAAAGAATTCCTTCTAGACTAGAACAGAGGACGTTAGATGTGCTGTCACTAGGCAGACAAATATTAGGATGTTTTGCACTAATAGATTTGTATCCAGCTGGATTCTTTTTGCTTTCATCCTAAGAGAAGCTGCAGTGCCACTGCTTGACAGAGGGACTGAAGGGGATGATTGTTCAAACACGGGCACTCCCACTCCTTTTCTTGTAGGAACATCAGGTTTCATCTGACAAATTGTCACTTGGCAACCTTTTCATATCCACCTAAATTCCTATCACAGTTGTTTGTCTTCCCATAATGTGTCTGTCCTTAGATTGAGAACTCCACTGGAGAAGATCCTGGTGTGTAATAGCTGTGGGAGTTGGCAAGTGGTTGCCTTGATCACTGTGTGTTTAGAACACAGCCCTGGAGCTTGGACAGCCCAACCACAAATAACCCTTAAACAGAGGACCATTTACACTGGGGTCACTGTTCCCATTCCAGCAGACAAGCATAGTTCATGGGGGCTCTTCCTGATAAGTTAGTGCAGAGACCAAACTAATTCTTTGGTGTAAAGAGGAGGGAATGAGCCCTAACTAAAATATTATTGTTAACATATTAATTTGTGAGCTGGCTCTTGCACATCTGTTGAACAATGAATATTCACCTTGCTTGGTTTAGTGCAGCAACAGAAATCCTCCACTTTCCTGGCAGTGTGTGGAGGGTTTATGTTTCGTCAGACTTTGCAGAAAATCACTTTTATTGCTTGCTTCCTTTAGCTTGGCCATTTCTGTTCAGTGTGTTAATAATTCCTTGTTTTAATATTGCAGCTCAAGTGTCATACACCTGTATCTATCTCATGCTCAAAAAGCATCACTGGTTGTCAGTCTCCTGAAGGTCAGAGCTGGTTTATCTCCTGTGGAGGGTCTGAAACCCACTCAGTCAATAGGCTTCAATTCTTTCTCAGCTCTCTCCACTCAACCTTATTGGAGGACAAAAATAAAAGCAGCCTGTGCATGCACACAGACAAACCAGGTGTCTCTGCTCCCTCTTCTGTTCCAGTAACTGGCCTTTATGTTTCTTAGCAAGGCTGACTCAACAACACCACAATACTGAAGAAAACACCTACATTTTGGCTAAGCACATGATTGTAGAGTTTCAGGATGAAGAAGCCTTGAAATCTTAATATCATGAGAATGTTTGTTTCTCAGGTTCCTGCCTGAAGCCAGCATGCACACACTTGTCTGAGTTTGATACCTGCTTTTGCCACAAGTAATGCTTGAGATTGTTGTGGCAAAGGACAGCAGCAGGAGCTCCCTCTCTGTCCTGCCCACCTGGGTTCCTTCAGCTGGATGTGCTGCTGGGCTCCATTTCCCTCAGGCTACTACTGGTGTCTTTCTTTTTCCCCCTCCTGTTTGTTTCATGGAGATGAGGGAGTGGGAAAGTGAGTGTAAAAGCAGAATTGCTGTCAGACTCCCAGACAGGTGTACAACATGAAAGACCAAGCCCAGGCTATTTTGTAAAGTGCTCAGACTTGAAGGTAATTGCGCCCTTTTAAGCTGCTTTGGCCTAACCAAATTGTGTTTGCTGGTGCCATGATTAAGTTTTATCCACTATGTTGGTTAAATTACATTTATTTATTGTTGTAAATTTGTTTTTGTTCTGGGAGCTAAACAAGAATGGAGAATGGGATTATTAAGAACAGCAATTGGCTAACTGTAAAAGTTTTATTTGTATCCTATTGCATTCAGCTCTTCTGGATTTTGTTTAATATGGGACTGATAATATGAAGCTGATGCACTGTTTGCCCCAAGTGCTAAAGATCACTTCAAATGTAATACACCAATCATGTTTGATTTAAGCTTGCTATGCTTTTTTCTCCACATCTGCATCTGTTGATATAGTCAGACACATCTGTACAGCTCCTTTCTTTTATGTCTTGACATGTTGTAATGTGGAAGTAGAAGCTGGGCAAGTGAAGTAGTCAGATATTCCAATTAGAGTTGCAACTTCATAAGTAAGTGAAGCTGCTACAGATCAAACATTGTTTTATCAAGATATGCTATGTATTTAATATCTAGTCTGTCAGAAAGGCAAATAAAATCATCTGTATGGACTGTAATTTAGTCCCTGCTCAGGGCAAAGTCCATGAAAATACTGCTCATGACAGCTGCTTATGTATCTAAACTGCCTCTCAAATTTAGAGACACCCAGACAGCTAATTACTATTAACTTAGGATACAGTTTCTGCCCAGGAATGAGGGGGTTTCAAAGTCCACAAACCAACCTTACTCCCATCTTTACAGTGGTTTGTAGCATCTCACCCAGCTGGGTGAATAAGCAGAGAAAGTATCAGCAGCAATGAGCTGGGCCAAGTGACAAAGCCTGTTAAAGAAAAATCCCTTAAGGCTCTAGCATAGCCCATACCTGCTTTTGGGTAATTACTTCTCGTTTGATATGTTAATTAGACTGTTAGTCTCCCTGTGTATGGGTAAAAGGAATGAATGTGCTGTGTTCAGCTGAGACTACAGTTGATTGGTGCAGGAACATGGGGGGTTTGAACACTAAAGGATACAGATCTCCAAGGAAGTGAATGGATTCTGCTTCACACTGTTCAGACTGCTGGGCCAAATCTCTGAGCTGCATGCAAGGGAAGGTGAGAATCCTCCCTAGGACAGAAAACTGACTCTTCACCAACCAGGGGGAGGCCAGGTGGGACCCAGCAGTGCAAACACCCTAACAAAGCCATTTCTGTCAAGTCAGTTTTTTTTTTTTTACTGCTCTGCAGGCATAGAAAGAGTGAAGATTTCAGTATTTTGGCATCACGTTTGTTGTCAGAAGCAGGGCAGGCTGTGTATTGGTCATGAGATGCAGTCTTGTGCTGAGCTGAAAGCAAATCTAACAGCTTTGTTATTTTTCTTTGGTGAGTGGGATTTGCCACCACAGGGTGCTGACACAAAAGCACTGGGTGAGTTCTACAAGTGGTGCCAGAAGATGGAGGTGGTTGAGCAATAGCTGGTGAGGATGAGGATGGTGGAAGAGCCTAGGCTGCTACTCCAGAGTTATCCTGGACATGAAATGAGGCTTGTGCAACACTGAATTTCAAAGCAGAGACTGGCAGTTCAGTATGCAGAGGTGGAGTAGCTGTGATGAGAATTTCTGGAATGGAGATTTCCATGTGTTGTAAAAACTAACTGACTTCTAAGTTAAAAACATAATAAGTGCCATAGTGAGCTCCTGTGTTAACATGTCTCCTGTGCCCTTGCACTTTGCTGACTTCATGTAGTGTCTTAAAATGGAATATTTAAGTGCATGAAATATGAAACTGCCAGCTGGAAAACCCAGAAGAGCCCCAGCAGGTCTGGCAGCCTTTTTAATGCTCCTTCAAGAGTGGGCTGAGGAAAAGAGGCTGAGGCAGCTGCTGTGTTCAGTGGAATGGCAGAGTGTGTGATATCCATGTGTAAAACTTTTCCCGTGGATATCTGGATACTGGTATTTATTTTCTAACTGTTTTGGCAATGTCTATGCACAGTGCATGATCTCAGACATTCAGGACTCCTTCTTCTAACCTTTCCACAGGTTTGCTTCAGTAAATCCTATAAGAGAGTCCTAGTGTGAGGCACAGCTTTGACTTTTCAAACCACTCTGACTTGATCCTGCTACTATTTGCTAAAGTTATGTGTCAAGGGGATTTTAAACAGGCTCGTAACACCTCAACTTTAAACTTTATGTTCCTTTTAAGTTCAGATGAGTAACTGTTTCTTTTAGAATTATGTTGATCTTGGAGCAAAAAGATTCTAGAGTCTAAGAAAACATGTGGTACAATTTTTCCAGATCAATTCTAGGTTTTGTCTCCCAACAGGAGTTTAATGCAGCAGTTTGAGGACTAGAGGTTCATAGTCAGAGTCATCCATCTGCACTGCATTTGTCTTTTATGTCTGTGAGAGAGGCAAGGGCAATGCAGAAGACTACAAAAAAAAGTAGTGAGATGGTTTATAAGTGAGTAAGTCTGCAGTTTTAACATTTAAATGAAGTTTGGCCACAGGCTAATGAGTGACTTCTCTGGAGAAGAGACCTGTGGGCAGGTAACCTCAGAGCAGCCTCCTGGTACCCATGATATACCCATATATGGTGGGAGAGTGAGAGCAGGTGTAGGTCAAACAAGAGAAGCTGAGATTGGGTAAGAGGAAAAACATTTTCACTGTGAAGAAAGTGAAGCAGTGGAACAGGCTGCCCAGAGAGGTGATGCAGCCTCCAGAGCTCCCCTCTCATCCTGTGTTGGACAGGAGGTTGGTCTAGACCTTCTGAGATGGCTCCAACCTGAAATTTCCTTTGATGCTGTTCACATGAAATCCATTTATTTTCATTTATTGCAAAACTGAAACCAACCAGAGAGCTCTGTGTGAGTACAGCAGTGTCTCTTTCACCTTTGAATCATAACAAAGATTGCTGGCTAGCATTTTATGGACATTTTTTGTCCTGGAAAAGCAGTGCAGTTAGAACTTTGGCAACTCTTCTGCTGGAAGAGCTGGGGAGGAGGAGAGGGGAGAAGTGGAAGCATAATCCAAGCCAGACTTAATTTCCTTCATGTTTCTAATGGAAGTCTGTGTCCTGAAGAGATCTTGTGACTTGGGAATTCTTTGAGTTAATGGTGAGGTTATTTATAAAGCCCATTTTACTGCAGTATGTGTTGCATTTGAAATTCCAAATTTAAACAGTGCAGTTGCTCTTCTCTGGCTTGCTTTGGAGCCCTCCAGAGATCTGTGCTTTGGGAGTCTGACTCTGTTTTCTGCTTTTAAGCCACAGTAATTTTCCAATAATGATATAAACTTGACTCTCTGGCATCTTTCAAGCAAAATTATTATGTGTCTGTCTACTTGTGAACTCTCACTTTGATCTCAAGTTCATCATAACACCAGAATCATTACTTTTCAGCTCAAATCATTATTTTTCAAGTAATTTTTTCCCCCTCTTTCAACAAGCAGTGCTTTGTGGGGTGAATAAAACCCCAAACCTGCTATTTTTCTTTTACCACGCTTGAGACAAACACTGCTGTGAGTTCTGGGAGTATTGATGGCATCCTGGAGTAGACTTTCTGGGTTGTTGGGTTTTTGTAAACCTTGGTTATATCTTGCCATTTATTTTAAGTGTTACAAATTCATAATACACAGGAATATGCTCATGAAACAATTCTGACTGTTATCATATTGATATGCTTCACTGAAAGTAGTGGTTTGGTTCTTGAGAATCCTTTAGGTGAGACTTGATTTAAAGCCTAGGGAAGTTTTGGAGAGGTTTGCAAACTGTTCCCAGTGAGCTCTCAGGGCTGTAGCTCAGAATAAAGGTAGCTGGATGTTCCTGTGATTCTTCTCATGCCAAGTATTCTTGAACTGCTTTACTGCTAATGAAGTGTCAAGACTTAAAAGGTCATTGTTCTATTTTGGAAAATACTGCAATATGTGAAATGCTGCATCTGGTTTTTGTATTTTATGGTAGGTTTGAAACTAGTCTGCCTTCCAGATTCTGGCCACGTTTCAACCCTACTGATTTAAGATACAATTAAGGGCAGTTCTGCTTGGCTGTGCCCCATTTCTTTCTCAGTTTGTAGAATTTTAAGGCACATAATCTGCCTTCTGGTCTTTATGCACTGGTTTGATTTGACCCTCACTGTTAAGCTTTATAATAAAGAACTGTTATATAACAAAGCTATGCACAGGCACTGAAGATATTGGACAATCCAGTGTTACCTAAAAGTTGCTCCATTTTGGGGGTCAGTTAGTTGTCTTAGCCTGGCAGAGTTTCCCATCCCTGTATTGTCCATGTACATGCCAAGCACCCCATCAGAGCTGCGGCTTGCAGTACAGGTGTGTCTCAAAGCAGATGAAACTAAGAATCATGTTGGAAGCTTTATTTAATTGCAAGGAGGGGAGAAGTGGGATTGCTATTGACACCTGCCCTCCAGAGATTATTTTCTTTGAAAACAATGCAACTGAGTTTTTTAGGAAGGATGCCTGTTAACAACATGTTATCAAAACTTTTTGATGTGCTTGGTTGTTTTGTTTTGGTTTTGTTTGCTTTATGTTGAGTTGCAAAGAATATGGAGAGACAATCAGGTGCATCATAAAGTGAATGTTTGTTGTCTTCTGCCAAGAGCCTCTTCCTTTCCCAGTCAGGGAACTGAGTGATCCACCTTCACTCTGAAACCATTATTGGGTGTTACTGGTTTAAAAAAACTAAAAAGAAAAAAAAAAATATCTTTGGCTAATAACTGTTGCTAGTCACTAACGTATCTCAGTCCATCTCCAGAGCTGTCAGTAGTTTGGGGGATCTTGTCATTTAGTGTGAATTTTCCAGGCAGAAGGGTGAGTTGCAGTGTTGTGCTTGAGCAGCTGGATCTAGGTGCAGGAGAATCCAGACCTGCAGTGCACCAGAGCTGTTCTGTGGTCACTGATCACCCCAGGCTCCCCATTTCACTTGATGCCTTCACATTTGTGGAAAGAGTTGGTAAGAAAACCACCTCACTGCCAAGATTGCTGGGATTGACAGATTTAGCTCTTCCCAGTGTATTCAATTTATTAATAAAATGTGCTGAAGGACAGGAAGAACTATTTTTTTTTGGTCAGTAATGCTCCTAACAACATTCCCTCTTCCTGCAGTGCTGCTATTTATAAACACTAACATGATTATGGGCAGCAGCTTTCATCTGAGGATGTTAGCTGCACTCTAGCAAACATCTGAGTTGACAGACTCAGGGTCTGACCCCAACAGCCTCCTCCCCTGGACTGGCAGAAAGGAGCTGCTGAGCTGGAGTGCAAAATTCCTGCTTCCCCCTGACCTGGGGGATGGAAACTGTTCCTTTCTTCTTGTCCAATACATTTCTAAGGCCTTAGATTGTAAAGAGGCTATTTTATCCTTGAGAAATATTAAGACAGAGGAGAATGGAACATGATCTCAGGATCTTTATTTCCTTTCCTCTGGATGGGAATGGAAATGGATCGTTCACTACTTTTGGTTAAAAGATCATTATTAGCTGATGCCAAATGGTTTTCTTTCCAAACAGTGGAATGTTTAGATTTTCTTCAGCCATGGGAGCAGAAACACCACAAGCTAAGGTGTGATTACAAGACACACATACTTAATTTGTTTGCATGCTCTCTGTGGAGAGGGTGTGAATCTGATCTGCAAAGTCCTGGCTTGTTTATTAATGCTGATTGTAAGAGAATAACCAGGCACTTATTCAGTTATTATTTATGTAAATTAGCAGCCTAATTTTAGGAGGGCTTATGGGTTTTGGACTTGCAGTTACTAGTTTTGATATCTGTATGTGATGTTTGCCATAGACTTGCATCAAACCCATATCATTTGATTTCATTCTAAAGACACCAGACTGGTGTGGAGCCAATTAGAAGTGCTCTGAGATCATCAGATTTTAACCTGGTGCCCTAATAATTTTGTAACTTTGGAAAGATTCTGTGTAACTGTTAAAAGGCACTTAATTTTTTTTTAAGCATAGATTTCTTGTAAACTTAATTCTTTTAAACATTTAAAGGAAAGCAGGGGTAATGAAGGATAAAGTGATACCCTTGTGTGTCTGTGACTGTGAGCACAGCCAAATTTAAGCTGAGCTGAGCCTTCTGACACAAACAGCTTCTTTTTAGAAACAGGAAAATTGTCACATCATAGAAATGAGTAAATTATCTGTGAGACTCTGTAATTGTGGTTTATGGTGTGATTAATGAGGTGAAGAATACAGTCTAGAACTAAAATGTTAGTGTGTGTCTCTGGATCTGAATAGGCAATCTGTGCTCTCAAACAGATGGCTTTTATTGCAGCCATTCAGTGTGATGGAAAAGACTGGAAGCTGGAAAGTGATGATTATTCTTTAATAGCAAGCAGAAGGCAAATACCCCATAACCTGCCCTTCTGCTTATGTCTTTATCAAAAGACATAGGCCAGTTTTATTGCTAAGAGAGTTTATATCTTTTTAGGGTGATGTTGAGAACAGGGGGCTTAGTTCTTCAAAGCTTAGTTGATTTTGGATCCACAAAATACTCCACTTGCTGTGAACAAGAAGCTTATGGAATTGGAAGCTGTCACCTGTGAAATACACTTGGAACAGTTACAACTGTGTTGTGAAGAGAAACGTTGGATCTCAGTGTCTACAGGAAAACTAGATGGCTGAGGAAGCTTCCAGTTGGCAGTGATGGGCCCCCTGAATTCACATCATACTTAGCAGCAAACAGTTCTGAGCCTCTAGAATAGTTTGTGTTGGAAGGGACCTTGGAAGGTCATCTAGTCCAAGGCCCTGCAGGGAGCTGGCACAGAATTAATAATTACTGGCCTGGAAACAGACAGTGTGAAGGAGACCACAGTCTGAGGGAACTGTGATTGAAGGGTTAACTTGGACAAACTGGTGGAGTGAATGACTGCAGGAGAAGGTGTTGAACATTGAAGTCTCTGGAGGGCAGTCAGGCCATGGAAGGATGGTGGTGGTGGTGGTGTTATTATTTTGAGGTAATAAACTCTGAAAGCTGCTAATCTGACATCCATTATCAACAAAGACAAGACACACCAAGAGGAAGAAGTAAAAACAATGTAGTTCTTGTAGTATTTGAGCTAAAATTAAGCAGCACCAAGCTCAAAGATGAGGAGTCCTGTATTCTGTGCTTGAGTCCCCAGTAAAAAGGGTTGTTTTTAGGAGCATTTCTAAGACAATGACCACTGAATTAAACCTTTTCCTGTTGAACTGGTAAAGCACAGCTCAGAAGAACCTGTTGTTAAAGTTCTTGGGTTCTTTCCCCTGTGTTTCTTTCTCCCCTCTCCTATAACTTACTGAAGTTGAAACACAGATCCAAAGCAAATGCAGAACAACCCCCAAACCATTGCAATATTAGGATAACATCTAATTCCTATGAAAAATTTGGAGGGACAAACCTTGTCAGACTATCAAGATCTGGCCCATGGTTGGTCTATAGTCCATTGCTTCACATTTCATCCCACGAGTCAGTGTGTTCTTACACTCCTGCAAAGCTAAGGACTGGCTGTTAGTGACACTAGATCTCTGAATTGCTGAAAAGACTTGTGGTGTAAGAAGTGGAACACAAGTGACTGAAGGATTCTGCCCTGAAGAGACCCATCAGAAAACCCAGAAACTTCCATTTGCTGCTCTAAGCTTCAAGAGAAGGAGAAATTGCCAGGAAGCCTTGAAATGATCAGTGTTGACAGGAATTTGTGTGGCCAGTGAAGCACAAGTGACAGGGTGGCAATGGCTGCAGTGCATCAGTGCAGGGAATGGCTGCTTATGCAATGTGGTTGGTTCTAATCAACTGAATGCTTAGCTGGGAATCTTACTGCATTCCTGGTGTCATTAATAGGTCTTTCAGTTTTCTAGCTGTTAATTTTTAGGATAAAATCCATTACAGATCAATTAGTTTTAAGCCATCCAAACGCTTCAGCAAGGATACTGACTTGTTGCAGGTCCTTTAATTTCAGTTTGTAGTTCTAGGTAAATAAATTTTTATTTAAAATCATCCATGTGAAAGTATTAAGCACTGGGAGATGTTTCTGGTTTACTTTAAAGCTGATTTATTTTCATTTAGGAGCATTTTTCTTCCCTTTCTTGTATAGAGCTCCATTTTAGCTGTACAGCCAAACAAAGCTATTCTGTCTCACTGAATGAGTGAATAATGTGCTGGAAGGACATTGGATTTGTACAACAGCACAATCCACAGCTGTTGGTCTCATTGTTATGGTTTCATGCTGTTCCTGATGATTCATGGCAAAAGGCTTTTTGTTTTGATTCTTAATCAATGGCAAATGCTAATTGCAGAGATGTTCAGGTTGTATTATCAACTGTTTCTATCTGTTGTAACAGCTGAAGAATAAAAAGGCTTCTATCTCCCCTCTCAAAAATCCTTTGAGAAACCTGTAAGGCCTTTCATAAACAGCACCTGGTCACAGTGTATTTTTCAGACGTGTGTGTCATATAAAAAATAAAAGTAATATTTTGTATTATGTGGCTAAACACGAGCTCCTTGCAGTAGTTAATGGTCTGTGGTGCAAAGCACAGTGCCAGGTTTATTCAGCTGTGTATCCTCTAGCTATGCAGTGCTAATTTTCTATGCCTGGTATGTCTTCTAACAGAATGATGGATGTCCCTTTGCTGTGTGGGATGTGTCAATGTTGGCTCAACATGGTCTGTGCCTCTTCATTAACTGTAGATAAACTCCTGGAGTTATTTCACCCTGCAGGAAAGAGCAGCAGTAGCACAGGATGCTGGAATGAGTTATGTGGTGTCAGTGGGGTTTGTTCTGCATGCTTTATGTTTCCAGGAATTTCTGAGATGATTAAACTTGTTCTTTCAGTGCATGGTTTCAATGTCCTAGTCAGTTCAGTGTCCCAAGACTTTGTTTGTTTGTTTTGTGTGGTTTTGGTCTGTTTGGGTTTACTTGATAATTATTATATTTTATTTTACCTTGGGTTTGTAGATTTGACTATTTTCTAACACTGCTGCAGAACCAGAATACTTTGACCAATAAATGAAAATAAGCCTCCTAAACCTGATGGTAACACCCTGGAGATTTTTGGTCTGTCTTTCCACATGTACAGATAAGAGCCTGAATTAACAGCAGAAGATGCTTCAATTCACACTTGAGCTAAGACCTTGAAATGCCTGTTCTTGCTGTCCCTGGCCTTTCAGCTCCATGCTTATCTGGGACCTGGGAAGCTGGCATGGCTCTGAATACCTCTCTCATCCCATCTGGAATGATGAATTTAGCTCCCTCTCTTAGCTGACAGGCTAGAAGGAGCTATGTCAAGAGGGTTTTTTTTTCTAATATAGTGTTATTTGACAGCAGGATGTCTTTGTCAGTTTGTGGAGTGGGAGTAGTGAAGCTGTGTGCTGCTGGGACCCAGGGGAACTGTCCTGCAGACAACAGAAATGAAGCAGCACCTCTGAAATACATTTCCTGGTAATGTGGCTGACTTACCATTGCTGTGCCTCTGTCCTTCTGATCCCCTCCCCTTCCTGGCCTGCATATCACAGCAACTCCACCTCTGGAGCTTGTTTCTGTGCTCACTGCTGTCTTCCTCACCAGGCTCTTGGTAAGCAGCAGTTCCTCCTGGCTCCTTGCTCTCAGGAGGTACCTGTGCCCCCAGGACTGCAGGTGCTTTCTGTGGGGCTGTGGCAGGGTCACTAAACTCTCCTCTGTGGCTCTTGGCTCTCCAGCTGGGTGGATGTTCAGCAGTTGCTACTGCTGCTAGGGGAAAAAAAACCAAAACAATGTAAGAAAGAAAACCAACCAAAAGCATGTAAGAGGTCAAATCAATTAACAGATACAAATACTGTTAAAAGTACTATAGTGCAACTATCCTTCAAGAATTGTTTGTCTAAAATCTCTTTCAATTTGCAAGGTTTAAAGCTGGTTTAACTATACTAATAACAGCAGCAAATATAGTACAGATGATACCATTTGCTAATATTGATATGAAAATTTTTGACTAGTAGCTATTTAATATATAAGTGTGAATTTGGCATGCAAAAAGCCAGGAAAGTAGAGAAGTGAGGTTTTTTGTACTTGGGATCAAGAACATGCTTCACTGTGTGCTTCTGTATCTATGCTAGAACAGGTATCCTATTAAAAATAAAAAGGAATCGATGCTGTTGTGCTGTGTAATAAAAGCATTTTGAGCTCTCCCTGGATCTGTTGTGGAGAAGAACTTTGTGCTAGTTGTTCACAAATGAGTTGTCCTGAGACTGAAGGCTGGAGACAGCTGCACTGGAAAATGCTGTATTGATCTTAGAGTTAGGGCAAGGAATTATCCTGATTTTGTATGGAGGAGAACATCTCCTGGGGCAGTGCATCCACAGCTTTTCAAGAGCAGTGTCCTGTGGTTGGAACTTGCTGAGTTTCTGTTTTCATCCAGTGGGCACCCATTTGGTTTGCCTCAGCATCCTACATGTGACAAATGCCATCTGAGCAGCTCAGTGTGGTGCACACTTGAGAAGACTCAGAAATGAAGCATCTCTTTGCCTGTGACTGCGGGGGGAGCTGCTGCAGCTGCAGCTGTTTCTGTTTGGTATGGAACATCTGTTCTTCATTCCAGACCTGGCCTTACAAGCTCCTTTCCTTGTGAAAAGGAGATGGGCAAGGCTTCCTTTTCTATGCCAGAGGGTTTTTAACCTCTTTTTTTCACTTAGAAAGATGGAGTAAGTGCCTGTGAGTGAGGGCTTCAGGGCCTTGCTCATGGCAGCTGGCAGCAGCACTGAGCAGCACTCCTGGAGGAGAATCAGGAGGGCTGGGTTGGTGATAAAAGCTGTTTTCAGGCAAAGAGCAGGTGTCTGCCCAGGGCTGTGCTTGCACTTGACAGGTTTTCCTGTGGTGCTGACCTGCTGTGCTGTGCCATCCTTGTTACTGGAGATGGTGATAGAAATGAACCATTTTCTTATTAAACTTTCAAACTGCTTTCCCCTTTAAATACAGAAAAAAAGGTAAACAAAGATTGATTTATAGACAAACTCCTTTGTTCTGGATGTTGATGCCACAAGTAACAATGGATCTTACACTTAAGAGAATCATCCTCAGCACTGTCATCCCTGTAGAGATGTGCTCAAATCTTTAGCAGCAATTAGGTCACTCTTCTGCAGGCATTTATTTTTCCATGTCAATGGGTTTTTCTTACTCCCTTGTTTTGCTCATGCTCAGGGAACAAACATGTCTCTCTTTCCCAAGGTACACATCTCCTCATATTCCTGTACATTATTTTCAGAGCTCATTCTCATGCTTGTTAAACTTCATTGGGAGGACTCCTTGAATGGAACATTTATTCACAAAGTTAACTGTGACACAGCAAAGAAAACATAAGAAAAATGCATTTACCAGTGCAACTGTGTGGCTTGGCTGTAGTGTGAATACTGACTGCACACTTCTTAGAGAACTTTTAATAAAATGAAAGCCCCTCTTTCTGTGAATGTTTATGCCATAGGTGGCTGCAGTACAGTGTCCATAAGCCATTGACCCTGGCCTGGTGGTGATTTTCAGGGGTCAACTGCAGCTACACAACTACCTCTGATTAGTTTCACCTAATTGACACCAACACAACCATTTTGCTCCAGAAAACAGGAAGAATTGAGCATATTTTTGCATCATTTATTTGCTTCCTGGGGCATGTCAGGTTAGCAGTAGCAAGGTAGGATTGTGCAGCACTGAAGGCTTTCTGCAAAGCCTGCAAAATGTACAATAAAGGTGTGAGCAAGGTGATGTAAGTATACAGAACAATACACCCTGACCTTAAACACTGCAGTGCTTCTGCTCATCTAGAAGAGATACTGGAGCTCAGGCAGAAGACCTGGGCATGTTATGGGAAGGAGTAAGTGGCAGCTGTCTGTGTCCTGCTGGACACTGTGTGCAGGTCTGGGCAGAGAAGGCTGTTAGCAGCGGGAATGGGAAGGGATGGAAGATAAAAGTCAAGCACCATCTGCTGCTTTTATAGAAGAGAGGGACACGTACATTCCATATAAGAGCTGTTTATGAGCTGGAGCTGATAAGGCAGGAATAATAGATGCAGTAAAGCTGGGGAATAGAGCAGGAGATCAGCGTTTATGAGATCTGCAATGCATGTATGAAAGGCAAAACTGTAGTTCAGCCTTCTTTTGTTGAAGAGATAAAACTCTTTAAGCATCTATATTGTCATGATAATGAATAAACCAGATGATTTATCAACCTGAAGGGAACCTGAGACATCTGCTCTGAATGGACCAAGTTTAAGTAACATGAAAGGTCGTGGTAATTTTATCCAGCAAGCTGTTGCTACCCCAGTGTGCTTCGTGGAGTACTAATGAGAAATGCCTCTTCTGAAGGCCAGCCTCTTTGCAATGTGTAGCTGGCTGTGTGGATGCTGTGCTCATGCAAGCTGCTCCAAGCTCTGCCTCACTCTCCCCACAGGTATCGACTATAAAACGACCACGATTCTCCTGGATGGGCGGCGCATCAAGCTGCAGCTCTGGTGAGTGCTCCACCCCCCCTGCCCCAGACACAAGCAGCTCTGCAGGGCAGGGCTTCTCCCTCCTGCTTCAGAAGCATTTAGTCACCTCAGAAGAGCAGTCTGGTGTGATTTGATCTTTACAAATGTGGAGAAGATATAAAACTATTTCACAGCAAATGTTTTTGCTGCAGGGTCCAATCTTTGGTCTCTCGGGTGTTTCTGTGTTAAGGTTGCCTGAAGATATCCAACTTCTGGTTCACTGGGAAATGCTCAGCCAGGGATACAACTGGAAAAGTGCAGGGACATTACTGCCTCTTCAATACATTTTCCTCTTTCCCTAAACTCAGGGCATCAAAGAGAGAAGTAAGGTCAGTGCAGGACAAGAAGCAGGTAGAGTGTGAATTTGGAATATTCTGGATAAATCAAGAGACAGATTCCAGAACAAGCAGTGTTCAGATAAAGAACTGGAGGTGAAAATGAATGATTATGATTAGATCCTTTTCCTCCTGGAAAGAACAATCCTGTGCCATTTCCATCTTTAATTTTTTTTATTATTGTTTGAAACTTTAATTAGTGAAGGTAAATCCTGATGTTTAAACCTGATATTTTGAATTTATTCCCAATTGGAACATTATTTTGAAAATCATAAAGCAAAACCAAATGATAACAGCAACAACAGACAGTAGTACTTTGCCATAGGGTATCTGCATCACTTGAGATTTTGTTCACCTACCTTTTCTTCTTTTGTCTTCCTCTTTACATAGCTTAACAAAAATACACACAAACCTTATCTGAGAAGCAGCCAGGAAGGAGATTTTTTTTTTTTGTGAAGGGTGAGGATGTTTTTTGGACTCCTCCAAATAATGGAGTGCAGATGTTGATACAGGAGTTACCATATTCAGAGATGTGTGCTGTGCATTTGTAGATCTGTAATGGACCCCAAGAAGTCTTACGGAATTTTTTCTTCTCATGTTCTTCACTATAAATTTGGTTTTGCTCCCAGACACTTTAAGCAGGGTGTGTTGGTTGGTTGGGTTTTTTTGGTGCATGCTTTTATAAAATGTACTCTGTCAGTGAGTCTGCAGGGATGGACTCATGATGAATTATTGCTGTTGTCATCAAGAATTTAGTGTTTTCCCATTAGTTTCCTTGGTGATAATTATTGTTCTTCCCACTTTTCTTTTGCTGTGAAAACAGAATCTTTCTTCAAGCTGAACTAAATGCAAAGTCTAGTGGCACACCCCCCCTCCAGCACTAGCCTTTGTGCTCCCAGGGCAATCACAGGAGTGCAGTTTGAAGTTCTTATGCCCTTATCCTGAGAAATCTGAGACTGTAGAGGACAGGGCAGGATGTCAGTGGGGAAAAGCTGCTGAGAGCCAGAAGAGCTGGTGTGCATTAGTGCCTGCTGCTGCAGGGCTGGTGGGAGAGCTGGTGCTGCTCTGTAGAGATGAGTCTATCTCCCTGAACTCCTCCTGCAGGAGGCTGCCTGCTCCTTTCCAACTGACATCATTTCTTTTGCTTAGGGATACATCAGGGCAGGGGAGATTCTGCACCATATTTCGGTCATACTCCAGAGGTGCTCAGGTAAGCCAAGCACAGCTTTCTCTGTGCTGAGTAACAGCTGTTGGATGAATGAAATTTGTCCTGGTTTTATGAGAACAGAACAAATTCAGTTCAGTGATTTTACATTTCAGCTCAATTCTTCTAATTACCTGCACTGTGTGAAGTTGCATGTGGGTTTGGGAATAGTCTGAGGGTAACATGAAACATGGGAAATAACAAGGAGCAGCATTTTCTTTTGGGGAGGGGAAATCCACGAGATTAAACGTGAATCAGGGTAAAATACAGTGATCTACAGTCTTTTGCCTCTTGTTGGCTACGTCAGTAACTTAGGTATGTTATCTTACTCTGATCATGTGAAAGATAATGCCACTTTTAAAACTGTCTGCCAAGTCAGAGAGATGGATACCACAGAACTGTCCAGTCATGTGGAAAATACAAACCTAGCTGAAAATGTGCTGATACCTAACTACTCATAAGAAAATTACTTATAAAAAGAAGAGACACACTAACTGTCACTACAGCTTCAGGCTTTGGAGTACTGCTCTAATTCATGACATATATTGGTGCTGATGAGTTATGGTTCCAGAATTGCTCAGAGCATTGAATCTTCAAGCTACTGAATGTGACCAAACACTGTTTTGCTCTAACTTGTGATGCTGTATGACCAATCAAACTTGTCCACCACACCATGAAAAGAAATACTCACCAGTATGTTAGACTCTAAACTGTCAGGGCTTCTGCCCCTTAGCTGCTCTGTAACCTACACAGAGGGGTGGGCCCTGTTTTCACAGGGTGCTGGGGTTCTGCTACACTGCAGCATCCTAAAGGGTTATTTCAGAAGGCTGACAGACAGAATTCTCTGCATGGTGCCTCTGTTTCACTTGCCATTTAGGTTTGGTTTGTTCTTTCCTCAGGGAGTGATCCTGGTGTACGACATCACAAACCGCTGGTCGTTCGACGGGATCGACCGATGGCTCAAGGAGATTGATGAGGTGAGTGTGGGGGACACAGGGACAGAGGGATGAGCCCAGGGTGCCCCTGCTCTGGAACTGATGACTAAGAGCTGATGGTATTTTCTGCTGTTGTCACTGGCATTTGCAGGCAGTGCTTACTACAGTTATCCAAGATGCCAAGTTTACAGTTTTCTTTCTATGTTTAGAATGGTAGAAGTTGGAAAGAGCCCAGCTGCAGTGTCTGATTGCTGCAAAGGTGTTGATGGAAAGCATATGGAGGGCAAAGATTTCATATTGTAGTCCCACTCATGCTAGAGATTTCCCACATCATCTGTGCAAGCCTGTCTTGTCTTCTCTGAGGGGTGTTTTTAGATCAGAGAATCACAGAATAATTTAAGCTGGAAGGTACCTCTAGAAATCATCTGGTCCAACCTAGCCTTGAACTCTTGAAAATAAAACCTTGTTTGCTTTAATTGTGGGAAGGGGGAAATGGAAGCAATGCTATGATTTTTTTTTTTATTGTTTCTCTTTGCTCAGCATGCTCCTGGTGTTCCAAAAATCCTGGTTGGGAATCGCCTTCACTTGGCCTTCAAGCGCCAGGTGTCCACTGAGCAAGCACAGGCCTTTGCTGAGAGGCTGGGCATGACTTTCTTTGAAGTCAGTCCACTTTGTAATTTCAATATTACAGAGTCCTTCACTGAGCTGGCAAGAATAGTCCTGCTGAGACATGGAATGGACAGGCTCTGGAGGCCAAACAAGGGTAAGCCATGTGCACTGAGTAACTGTAAATTCAGCCCTAGCTAAAGTTTATCATTACCATGAAATAATTTTCAGCAGCTTTCACCCTGATGCAAAAACACCAACTGGAAAGAATGAGGAATCCTGCACCATTTTCTTATCAGGAAACACCTCTCTGCAGGCACAGCCTGCTCTGCTGTAGGGAATAGCACACCTTTCCTAGACTGCCATGCTCAGTCATCTAAATATTGCCATCAGTAGCAAACTGAAGCAGCAGGTATTTTGGATAGTGTCTGGGTGGGAAGGGGTGTGTGAGGAGAAGGAGAATTCCTCCTGGCACTGGCGGGGGGGGAGGGTGTTCCCAGCAGGAGGCTGAGAAAAGCAAGCTGTAACAGTGCAGGCTTTGTGTCTGTTTTGAAGTGCTGAGTCTTCAGGACCTTTGCTGCCGTGCCATAGTTTCCTGTACCCCTGTGCACCTTGTGGACAAGCTCCCTCTCCCTGTTGCCTTAAGAAGCCACCTCAAATCCTTCTCCATGGCCAACGGGCTGAACGCCAGGATGATGCACGGGCGCTCCTACTCCCTCACATCCAGCCACATCTCCAAAAGGAACAGCTTAAAGAAAGCCAAAATCATCCGTCCTCCACAGAGCCCACCCAAGAACTGCACGAGGAACAGCTGTAAGATTGCCTAAGCTCTCTGGGGGAAAAGGGACCTGGCTGGAAACCCCTCACGTGAAGTGCTGAGCACAAGGACTCTGGTTAATGGCTGAGCACACTCGCTGTATGGATCACACTGCAGAGGGAAAAATAAGTGTTATTTTAGTGCTTGCTCACTACAGTAATGCTGCTGTGGATGAATGACATGGTCAGTGCAACTGACAGGGTGTCACATCTTGCTGTTGGGTTTTCACACTCTGTCTTGGTTCCCAGTGTGCATGACACCGTTGTTTTCATGAGTAGATGTATCTTCATCTAGGGGATAATGATCACCATTTTCAGTTCTTAATGCCCTGGAATGGGGAGAGTGACTTTGTGTGATTGTATCAAATCCTGTCTTGTTGCAAACTATTGCCAAGTATAAAAGTGAGTCACCAGTTTGCATATTGGGGCAGAGGTTTTTTAATGCAATGTATTGTATACATTGTCTCCTACACATGGTGTGACAAACCCTGGTAACACTGCAATTGTGCATCTGGATTTTTTATTTTTAAAAGCTGCCCTGTTAACTCTGAAGCACTAACTTAAGCTAAAATGTATATATAATTATTATGCACATACACGACAAGGTTTTGTCCCATTGGTGTATGTAATAGATTTGATAAAGTTTTTTGGTATGTTATTTAATACTCTGGGGAATTAATTTGTGGTTTAAAAACTTATTTTTCTGTAAAAAAATTAAAAGTTACATTTTATACCACTCTACGAGAAAGTTCTAGGAGGAAAATGCCAAAGATACTGTGGTAAAAGGAACATGACTTGAAGAGCTGCTTTATAAGGAAAGAACACTATTTAAAAAATAAATAAATGTTTCTGGAAAATAAATCCTCTTACACTTTCTTGAATGGGGGGAAGGTGAACTCATCCTAGAAGCATCATGTCATGCTTTTCCTACATCTCCCTTCAGTACTAACTGCAGTGTGGGAGAATAACAGGCGTTGTGTCTTCCACGGGTGAAGGAATTGTGTGGCTTGCTCTCCTGACAGTACTAACACCCTCTGAGGTGCTGGTCTGGCTTCATCCCTGTTTCTCTGAGGTGTCCATCCAGTTCTGGATCTGCAGTGCTCATTCTGGGTCAGCACAGCCGGACCCAGCCTCGGGCTGAGCAGGGAACACTCAAGCCACGAGAATGCCAAAGTGATGCTAGGACCTGGACCCATCCGTGCATTGCTCCTTAACGAGAAGTGCACTCCAGCAGGAGCGGGGGCGGGAGTTGCTGTGGGCTCGCTCCCTGGGCGAGGAACAGGCTCCACCTGCTGGGCTGCGCAGCCCCAGCGAGCTGCAGAGAAATCGCGTCCCCGCAGTGTAACGTGGGGCAAGAGCAGCCTTCAGCTGCCGGGGGTTACCCTGCAGCGGAGACTCTGTGCCCTGGGTGGGTTTGATGGGGGGCTGGTCACAGAGCTCTCTTCCCTGCATCTGTCTAAACCGTGTAAAGTTTTCTCTACGTTACAATCTTGGTCTCACCATTCACCAAGTCAAACTTTCTTTTGTATTTCTTCTATTCCTACTAGTTTGATATTTAGTATGCTCTTGATCGGAGAGTTTTTCTACTTTCTTTAGACCTGAGGGGGCTGCACAGTGCTGGGCTGGGGTGTCCCTGGACCCGCACCCGGGGGGAGCTCTCCTTTTACCAGGCCTAGGTCCCCCTCCCAGCTCCAAGGCCAACAGCCCTGCTTTGGCCGGGGTGATTCCCCTGTGAGGAGGACGAGGGGATGCCCAGAGGACTGCCAGGCCCACGGAGGGGTAAAGCTCCCGGTCCCTGCTCCTCAGAGCCCCGGCGAGCGGCTGAGGGGCAGGGCCCAGGTCCCGCCGGCTCCTCCCCGCGCTGGGGCCCTGGGGCCTGCGCGATCCTCGGGGCACATCCACCCCGAAGCAGCCCCCTGAGACAATCCCTCTTCCTCGGAAAGGCATCTACCTGGAGCAGATCCTCCTCCTCCTCCTGCCCAGCGGTCGCTCTTCCCCCGCCCCGAGGGCCCGGTCCCGTCCCTCAGG
>JANHGL010002479.1:0-12898 GCA_024611195.1 Ceyx melanurus | reverse complement strand
TTCCTTTTTTTTTTTTTTTTTTTTTTTTTTGCAACTCACTGTAGGAACTCTGCAAAAGAAGCCCAGGTGTAGGTGACCTGCAGCAGGCTGTGAGTGCTGTCCTTGCACTGAGTGCTAACCATGGCATGAGAAGTGTACTCCAGTTCCTAGTCCCTTTAAGCCTAGTAAAAGATCAGAGTGGGAAGTGTCATTCTCAACAGCTGCGTGATCCGGTCAAGGTTCAGTTCTACCCTGTCAAATAGAACAAGAGGTGTTTTCCAAAGCCAGAGGAGACTGAGCCAGCTTGTGAGTAGAAGGCTAGGGAGTGCTAGCAGTCAGTCATCTCTGGTTATGGTGCATGACTCGGGTTGTGAAGCTTCCCAGAGCTCCCTAGAACCTACCAGTGTCTCGTCTGCGCATTGCAAACTTACACCAATATTACACTGATCTTCCAGCTCTGTCTGATGAATCTTTTGAGCTTAATTTTCAGTTTTGTTTTCATACAGATCAGAAGATGAGTGTGTAAAGGACTACAGGGACCGAGATAGAGATTTTGAAAGAGACAGAGAATATGAGAGAGCACAGAGGGAGAAACTGAGACGCCAAGAAGAGGAGCGTCGGAGGCAGAAAGAGCGCTTTGAGAAAGAGAAGGTTTTTAGAAGAAAAGAGGAAGAGGTGAAAAAGGAGAGAGACTTGCTCAGAGAAAAGGGAAAGAAAAGTGATCTTACAGACTTTACCAGCAGCACGGACAAATCTGAGAAAGTAACCAAAGATGATAAAAAAGAGGACACAATTAAGAGGGACCGTATCAGAAACAAGGTGCTGGATTTCTTTAAACTCGTGTGTTGATTCGTAGGGACCAGTTTGTGGGTGTTAGGATAAAAACACTTCAAGGAAAAGAACCATGTGGATTCTCTGGTGAAAATTACCTCTGTTCTGGTAACAGACTTTGCTGTTGTTAGAAAGTTTGCCTGTTTGGCCACTAAACTTTGCTAAACTGTAATATTTCTTGAGACTGTGGAGGAATTAAGCCAAGATAGCATGGGCTACATTGTAAAGGCACTGATCCCTTTTCACTTGCTGCCTTAAGCCATAGGCTGTATGTTTGTTGAAAGAGCATCAGTAATCTATCTGCTGATGCTATATGTGCCCACATCTCACCCCCACACAGAGATGGAACAGGTTCCCCCAAAGTAGGGACAGGACTGCTACATCCAGAATGAGAGAAAATATGTAGATTCAAGAAATAATGTCTTGTGTTTAGTTTACATACTCTGCAAGTCTGGTTTTGCAGTGTTAGTGTGCAGATTTTCTATGTCACTTTAAGGCATTATTGGGTCCAAATGAAACTCATTTTGAAGGAGCTTTGAAGTTGGCCTCCCTTGTAAGAGAGGTTGAGGTGATCTCATCTCAAGAGAGGAAGCTCTTTACAATAACTTCAGCTACATGCAGTGCTCTCTGTGGCTGGAAGAGAGGTGTTGCCTTACTCCAGAGACAACCTTGCTTTGAGGCAGTTGACGTTACGTTGCCACCACAGTGGAGTAATTTAACTTGGAACACCTTAGTTTGCATTTGAGCCATGTCTGGTGTCCCTGATGCCATGATAGCCATGCTGATGGGGCTATGAAAGAGTCTCAATAACTTTGATTTATTTCAGGATCGTCCAGCAATGCAGCTGTACCAGCCAGGGGCCCGAAGCCGCAGCCGACTGTGTCAGTATGAAGATGGTGCTGCCAAACCCCCGGAGCAGGGAGCAGAGAAGAGACCAGAGAGTGAGACCAGTAACATGAAGGAAGAGGAGTGACTCACGTGCCAGCCTTATGTGTTCTGACTGTCTGTGCAGCCAAAGAGCATGTACTACGCAATCCAGAAGTGCCTTCGAAGCGAAGAAGGACCAGAGGAAGAAAAGGGGGCATTGTGCTGTTGGATGTTTCTGGTTAAAGAACCTCAGTTGTAGAATCCACAATTTGAAATATGTTCTCATTGTATTTTCAGTTTATTTCAATTTGTTTTCCCAGCACCTAACTACAACAGAGAAGAGAATTTTTTTGCGAAGTAGAAAAGACTTTATGGCCTTAAGTATGACAATAAATGAGTCGTGGTGAGGAGGAGCTGACACGTGGATCTCAAGCCAGCGTTGGATGTGCTCGAGGCAGAGCGAGCTGGAAGCTGCCCAGAGTTGACACAGGTGTTGCTTTGTGTGGTGCTCTTGCCTGAGGCAGTGAGAGCTGAGTTGTGTCGGGCTAGCACCGAGGCAGGTACCAGTGAACAGGAGCCTGGCACGAGGAGAACGTCTGGCAGCGCCGCAATGGCGCCAGGGAGGGAGAGACCTTCCTTGGCAGGGGTTCTCTGGAGAAATAACTAAGTTGGAGTGTATGAATAAGCTGGCTTAATATTGGAATACTTCTTGACAAATTCTTATGTAAAGTCTACCTACATTGAAATGCTTATTTTTTAACCAAATGTAGCTGGTTTGAGCATCCTGTTCTTTTCCAGTCTTCTCCCTGCTGTAGAGTCTGAAATGTTTCCCAGCTCCTGCATTCTTGGCACCCCTTCCTCTTCCCTCATAACTTCAAGTATTGTTTTACAGCCCAGAAAGAGACTTCACCAGTAGCAGCTCTGCTAAGCTAGCGAATTTTAGCCATAGCCCTTTTGTACTAAACCCAATAAAGTGGCAGAAACTCGAGCGGCCGCCGTCCCTCACTGAGCAGCGCCTGCGCCGGGGCGAGTCCTCCGGGCCGCCAGGGGGCGCCGGGTCCGCCGGGCCGCTCCCGCCTCTCATCGCTTCCCCCCGCTCCTCCCGCCTCTTCCGCCGCCGCCATCGCCGGGACGCCGGGCAGATCAGCGCCATGGTGAGACCATCGGCCGCCATCCGCCGCCGGGCCGCCACCCCCGAGCCCCGCTGGCCGCCGCCGGCCGCCTTGGGATCTCTAGGAGGGGGGCCGCGCGGGTGGGAGGGGCGCAGAGGCCACGGCGGAGCGGGAGGGACCCGGGTGCAGCTCCCCTTAGCTGGCCGAGGCCTTCCGGGCCTTCGGCCTCACGGCGCGGGGCGGTGCCGGTGTCTCGCCCTGCGGTGGGGCCGGCGTGGGTCGCCGCGCTGCGGCGTGGCACTAATTGCTGCTCTCTCTTGCAGTCGTCTCACAAGACGTTCAAGATCAAACGCTTCCTTGCCAAGAAGCAGAAGCAGAACCGACCCATCCCGCAATGGATTCGCATGAAAACGGGCAATAAGATCAGGTAATAAGATCGGCTGTCGCTCTGCGGCTCTCAGCCAGGCCGCCTCTGCGTGACGGATGGAAGTTAGCGACTGTGTTAGCAGCGGTTGTGTGGCGGTGAGTGCCCTGCAGCCCCTGCTAGGGCAGGCACAGGCCCGCCGGGAGCTGCCGGCCTTTTCCTTCGGTAGCAGTTCAGCTCATCCCAGTGCCCCCCAGTGTCCACAGGCGGTCTGTGACGGCACGGTGAAACAAAGTGTGAACTGGACGTGTGGATAATTTATTCCAGAATTTTTACCTTGGTATCCTCTTGGCTTTTGATATTCCCCCTCCCAGCACCTTTGCACTCTCCTAGCAATTTAAGGGCTTCTTCAGTTTCAAAGAACAGTCCCTGGCAGATCAGGGGTGTTCTGAGACACAGAAGATTGTATGTAAGGGAGCAAAGGGCTTGGGCTGATGAGAAAGAAAATCGATTGTATGAGAACCTTGGCACATGACTGCAGAATTAATTTGCAGCACCTCCTTTTTGTTTGCCTGTAGAGTTTCTTTTCAAGCATTGTTTATTGGAAAATGCAGTAACAGAATGCCACGGAAGGTGGTGCATCTCTGAGCCCTCTGGTTTAAAAGTTTCAGCCAGTAAAGCTGGGTCCCTAGTGCTGTGCAGCTTTTTATCATGTGCTTCCCTGTCTAGGCTTGGAGGGAACAGAATTCTTTCTCCCATATCATTTTTTGTCCCAAATAGTGGGGAGAGTGACAGGAGCAGTGTCTGGCTTAGGCAGAGAAACAGCCCAGAAATAAAATTATAGAATCATTCTGGTTGGAAGAGCCATTCCAGATCATCAAGTCCAGCCACTAACCCAGAACTGCCAGGTCTCCACTAAACCATGGCTCTAAATGCCACAACTACCCAGCTTTTAAATCCCTCCAGGGATGGTGACTCCAGCACTGCCCTGGGCAGCCTGGGCCAGCCCTTGACAGCCCTTTTTGTGAAGAAATTGTATCTATGTCTAATCTGAACTTGGTGCAACTGGAGGCCGTTTCCTTGTGTCCTGGGAGGACAAACCCACCTCACTACAGCCTTGGGTCAGGCAGTTGCAGGTCCTGGGTCTGTTCCCTCCTAATTTCTGATTTTTTTTCTAGGCAGAATTTGTGTTACTTGCCCCAAACTGTGTCTTCCTGTCTCTTGTCTTCCAGATACCAAGTTACAATGGGGCTCCACTGTAGCTCAACTGCAGGACTTTGGGATAGTGTCTGTTGGGGCAGGGTGGTGATTTGTGCCCTGCAGTCTGAGTGTCACCACCCCCCAGAAGCAGGTGCAATTTCAGTGCTTCCTGCCGTGGCAGTGCTGCCATTTCCCTGCTGAGAGCAACCCTGTTAGCTCTGCCTGCAGCTTCACCTGGCCAGTGGTGAGACTGCTGCTTTGTAACATGGACAGGTACATGCTCAGGAAGGAATTGCCCTTCCTGGAAAAGAGGCTTTTCCATACCTGCTCTGCTTGTTGTATTTTCAACAACAGTGATTCTTTCTGGTTTAGACTGAACTACTTCCCAGAAGTGGTTGTCATTCTCATGGACAGTCAGTACAAGATCACAGGGTAGGGCATTCACAGGCCAGTGCTGATGAATCTCTGCAAGGTCTCCATCTCCCTGAGGTTTAGATTCTGCTGCAGGAATGGGCTAGCTGGTTAGTGAATGAAGAAGGTAAACAGATGGAAGTGTAAAAACTGCTTATTGCCTTCAGCTTTCCACTGTAGCACTGAGGAAAGATTTGGTGCTTTCCTGTTGAGCTAATTCAGGGTGGTTTCAATCTGCCTGGATCCTCCATGTGTGTGTGTGTGTGTGCTCATCTACACTGCTTCTGTTGTAGGTACAACTCCAAAAGGAGACACTGGAGAAGGACCAAACTGGGCTTGTAAGAGAGACTGTCTTCTGGGAACTCTAATAACACCTGTCTTTCTGCATCAGATGGAGACACCCCCCACAGCACCCCATGACCCCAAGGTTTTCCTGTGGCAGTGCTGGACTGCAGCCCCCACTGTTTGCTTGGGTGGTTGTTCTAGAAGCTGGTTTGGGATGTTGTTAACTGGGGAAATCCTGAAGTAGTTTGCATCTGAAACATGAAGACTGTGTTCTATTAGTGTTCTTTTGTCAGGCACCCTCATGAGTATTGACAGTGTACAGGCTTCATAATAAACACGGACCTGAATGGCTGGGGTGAAGTTATTTCATACGTGGATGGGGGGCAAGGGAGAAAAACTAAATGACTGTGAGTGTAACTTGCCAGCAGGTGGCTCCTCAGGAGCCTCAGGCCTGCACTCAGCCAATGGCTCCTTCCCCTGCAGCACCTGGAGCTGCTCCCAGCTAGGACAGTGGGGCAGGGCAGCCCTTAGAGCCTGGGGTTAAATGCTGGCTGGGGTGCAATGAAATCATCATGTGAAAGAAAGTCACGTGGGAGGTAGGAAAAGGAGGACAGGGAAAGTGATTTCACTCCTACAATATGCAATGCTCTTATGGACTAGTAGATAATTGACTGTGTGTTCCCCAGAATATCTGCTAACAGGAGTTTTGTTTGGAGCTCTGTTGGCTTGACCAAGTTGGGTCTTCATGCCAGCCAGAGATACAGCTTAATTTAAACCATTCTCAGCAGAAAGGAAGTAACTCAAGATGTTACTTAAAGGAGTTAGTTGTTTTAAAAAGGGAGAGGAAAGGAGGGATTGAACTACTCAGAATGGTTGGCACTCCAGCTCCTCAACACTGCCATTCTCTGCTGGAGCCTGTGAACGAGTCCTGCATGGTTGCTGCTCCCTTCCCTTCTGCAGTGGGGACGTGCTCTGGTCAGCAGGAAGGAACTGAAGGGGTGAACCTGGTCTCAGATGTGGCTGTGCTAAAGCCCACCCTGGTGCTGAGGGCTGTGAAGTGATCTGGTTCTATTTTCAAGGTTCACCCTGCTGTGGTGGCTCAGTTCCGGGGTGGCAGCTTCCTGAGGAAGCTTCAGCCTGTCACACCTTCAATGTTGCTGCTTTTCATATTGGATGTAAATAGATTTATCTCCTTCGTGTTACAATTTGCAGCAGATAAAGTTGGGCAGCAGCATATGCCAGGCACATGTAACAAATGTGCACCTCTCAGAGCCTGTGACAGTCTCTGCCTCCTGAGAGGTGCTGGATGTTTCTGTGCACACAGGAGAGCAAGGCTGGGATTTTGACCAGCTCCAGGACACTTCAGAGGTGTATTCTAGCTTCTTTCCCTGTCTGGTAAGAGCCTAGTTTCTACTTTATCAGGGGGAAGCAGCAAACAACACTATCAGATGATTCAACAGAGGTCTCACGTGCTGCAAACACTTTTACCCCAGTGCTTTTTCAACTTCTTCTGTGCCCTTCCCTTCAAAGCAAGTGTTCAGGCTGTAACAGCCCTGCTGAGGACCAAGGACCAGCCTTGGAGCCCTGTGGTCAGCCACCTGCCTCTCCCCATCACCACTGCTGGCTGGAGAAGCTGCTCACAGAGTTCCTCTTTAATTGTGTCTGGGAGGACTGGCTGAGGAGGAAAGAAGTAATTTTGTGGACTTGAGAATGGAAACAGTTTTCTCTATGGCATTTGTGGGAAAACTTTCCTGAGCAATAGATTGAACTATTTGTGTTTCCCTATTGCTCTCATTACTGTGCTATTTCTATTAGATGGAAGCAGCTTTTACCAAGGAGCTGCTTTGAACAATAACCCCTCATATTTTTTTTTTCCCCATTTGACTGAATCTGCTTTTCAAATCGGATGTTAAAGTATGAAATAAATAGTATGAGAACAAACCAGGTGAGACAGAGGGGTGGGTCACTGCAGGTGGTGTGGCATTTGGGGCAAACACAACATAGAGCAGCAGGAAGGCTGCTGCCTTTTGAAGATCTTTGTTTTGCTCTGCAGAGAGAACAGGCAAGGCAGGGGCTGGCATTGATGAGTATGTTGTAAGGCCCCCCAGAGAAGGAGCTCTGATCTTGCTCCTTCTGAAGTGCCTGCCTAATTTTATCAGAGCAGAATGTGGCTTCAAATCCATGACTAAAAGATGAGGGGAAATGCTGTCTTGAGGGGGTTTGGGTTAGGCATCAAGGGGAGGTAAGTATGAAAAATCATTCACTCGTATTTAATTGTAATGTTTGCCAGTTGAGTTTTATTTTCAAAGGAAATATTGAAGTCCAGGTTTCCTGGTAGAGCGTGACTAAGCCACAGGTACAAATGCCAAGGAAATGGCTCCTTCAAGGAAATTCTCTCTAATTCCACTGTTTACTCTATGTGTTACTCAGAAGAGGAGGTAAGAGCCATCCTGTACCCTCTGCCCAGCAGCATGCTGCTGTGAAAGGGTGACTGAACTGGTCAAAAAATACTTCAGCAGGCATGCACCTGCCTTTGTTATGAACAACACTTCAGTTACCAGAACTAAAGATCACAAGTGTTTTGATATCAGTGCTTTTCATGGAGTTTGTGCTGGTGTGACCAGGCTGGTTAGAAGCCAGCCTGCTGTCCCGGGGCATGGATGTGGACAGAGAAGTTCTGGAAGGAACTACATTGTCATAATTTATGAAAAAAATTACAAAACTGGTACAGATCAGGCATTAAATCCATTCCCAGTGTGTTTTGTATGTCTGCTGAGCTCAGTGATTAAGAAGAGCCCCTGACACGTCTATATGTCTATCCAGTCACCTGGACTGGAGGCTATCAAGTCACTGGATCACTGTCAGCTCATCTGGAAGCTGCTCTTCCAAGGTATTGTCCACTGCAGACTGGGTTATTGCAGTGTCCAAGCAGCATTTCAGAGCACAAGCTGAATATAAACCAGGTTAGCTGAGGGTCTGTGAAACCCACAGGCTCAAGTTCTCCTGAGGGAGTTACCAGTGTGTCTTTCTGCATCAAGGTGCAAGTTCATCTGTGCAGCCAGGTCAGATCATCCTGGGTCACCTCTGCAGATCCTCAGAAAAGCAGCTGGGCAGAAACCACAACTCCCCTCTGAAGTGAGGTGTCTCCACAAGGGCTGCTGCTCTGCCGTGGGGAACAGAAACTCCCCAGTTGTCATCTGAGAGTCACTTCTCAAACTATTTAAGGGAGTAGAAATGGTCTCATGATGATGAGAAAGAGGAAGGGGCTGATGTCTTTCTGAAGATATTTTGAAGCAGCCCTGGCCTTCAAGGATGTGAAAAGCAAGGAAACCAGTTGGGCAGAGGTCCACTCGGTGAACAAAACGCAAATGGGCTGAGCTGAGGCTTTGCCCTTTTCTCACAGTTAGTGGCACGTGCAGGGTTCTGCTGCACTGGGGATGTTTCTCAGTGCCATTTTTCAGTGTGACCTCAGTAGCAACAACTTTTCCATGGTTTTGAGCAATGAATCATTTTTCCAGAACTGTTCCTGGACTGCAGTCCCTGTGGGAGCTGCCATGTGCCATCCCACTGTGTATCCCTCCTGCCTCTACCCTCAGTGGGGCTGAGCATCTCAGGGTCCCCTGGACAGAGGTCCCAAGGGAAGGGCTTCCAGGGGGACTCATCTTGTGTTTTGAAAGACTTCTCTGGACCCAGCCTCTGGCAAACCAGGTACTCCAGCTCTTATTCTGCCGAGAAACAGCTTTGTCTGTCATAACCAAACAGCAGCCCAGAGGAGGCAGAGATCTGGGGATCTCAGAAGGTGCTGGAAAGTGTTTGTAGCTCAGCAGCACAGTCTGCTTGGGTGCACCTGCACCCTCTCTCCCTGCTGGCAGAGAAGCATCCAGACAAAAGTGTTTAGGGGGGTTGGTACAGAAGCCACAGTTGCTTCTCCGTCATCAGCTCAGTGCCAGGCCTCTGGCATGATTGTGAAATATTTCGTTATATTCTGCCACTGTCTCCATCCAGGCACCCAAGGCACCACAACCAGTTCAACCTCACAGCGTTGCTGGGAGCCAGGGCAGTGCTGACAGGCTCATTTTACAGGTGAGAGAACCAAGTCACTCTGTGACCCACCTACAGTCACACACAGACTGCCCGCAGCCCAGGACAGGCAGCCCCAATGTCCACCCCTGGTCCCCAGCATGGGACACCATCTCCCATGATGGGTCGTGTCAGCATCTCACAGGGCATCTTCCGCAGGGGCAGAGGGCAAAACCCCCTTCAGGAAAAGGTGGATGTTTTAGAAGGGCTGCCCCCAGGCAGTGCTCCTGATGGCCATGGTTGTCCCACACACTCATACCAGCACAGCCCCAAAAGACTATGTGAGCCCTGAGGTGGCCAAGGTGCCCTTGTGCAGGGGGTTAATCCCCATTTGGCCAAGATGTTGAGTGCTGACCCTCACCAAGTTCCCAGCTCCCTGCAGGCTCTTCTGGCTGCTCTTCAGCATAGGTTTGCAGATGAATGGGCCAGGGGAGCTTCAGGGCTTTTGGAAGAAAGTAACTGCCTGTCTGACGTAGGCCCGGAGGGATGACAGGCTTGAGGAGAACAGGGTTTTGTCCACATCCCTGGAATCCACGTGGTCCCACCCTGCCCTGGCCTTTCTGGATGACTTACAGTTATTGTTGGTGTTGTGAGAGCACAGCTGGACCAAGTCCTCCTCCAAGGCTCCCGCCAGCTCCTTCAGCTCCACGGAGGCATCTGCCCTCAAGTACTGCCAAGCCTTGCGCCCGCTGTGGTCCCTGCGGCTGGTGTCCGCCCCATAAGCTCCCACCAGCACTTTGATGAGCAGCTCGTGTCCCTGCATCGCAGCCAGATGCAAGGGGGTGAGCCCACCACTGGCCGTGGAGATGTTCACGTTAACAGGATAGCCCTTCTTCTGAGCGTGGGAGATGACCTGGATGAAGTTCTCATAGTGGCCATGCTTGGCAAGCCAGTGGAGAGCAGTGAAGCCCGTCACAAAGTCCTTCCTGGTCAGCAGGCTGGGATCCAGGTCCAGCAGCCTGACAATGTTGTCTGCATCACCCTGGGCTGCTGTCAGCAGCCACTCATGCTCCAGGGGGTCCAGGGCAAGGGGCAGCACTTCTGAGCTCTGCTCAGGTTTCTGTTCCTGGTGCGGCCCTGCAGGGAGACTGCTGCCGTCGGACGTCTTCTGAGCCGTGGAGAACCGCTTGGCGCTGCCAGACCTGTTGCTTTGCAGGAGCATTTCCTTCAGCTCCTTCCTCCGGGTACTGCCGACGCCGGTGGAGAGCCTGCCAGCAGCCCTGCCCCAGCTCCCAAAGCCCTGGCTGATGCTCCTGTTGCTGTCCATCCTCTGCAGTGAATGGAAACGCTCCCTGCACCCCATGGCGGCCGGCCACAGATGAGACCTTCGGGCGAGGCTCCCTCGGGGTTGGGCGACTTCCAGGGAGTCAAACATCCCGGCGATGCCAGCGACGCTCGGCTCCGCCGAGCCCTGCTCCCGCTCCTGCCCGGCCATGGCCCTGCTCCCGTGGGGCCGGGAGCCCAGCGTGCCGAGGCTGGCGGTTACGCTCCCCTGCTCTCACCCCACGCTTCCTGCCCCCGCGTTAGGCAAAGGAGGAACCAACAGTGCGTGGCAGGAGACAGGCGGGCACGGCAGCAAACCCGTGGCGCTGCCGCACTGCCGGGGCGGTGCAGGCGACCTTTGGTCACGCTGTGGCTGTGCCCAGCACCCAGCCAAGGGCCACCTGACCCCCGGGCAGCAGAGGGAGGTGCGCAGGGGTCCTGGGGAGCGTGCGGAACCACTGGGGTGGATGGAGGTGGGAGGCTCTTGGGCAGCCCAGGGCTGGTGTTTACAGAAGAAATTTGAACCGTATCCTTCTCTCCGCATAGTCTCGTTTAGCTGCAGCGCCTTGGCATTAGCAGCTGAAGTAGCTGAGCTCCTAGGCCACAAGAGCTGGCCAAGAGTAAACTGACAGGAGACAATTCCAAGAGAATGAAGTAACTTCAGAAGGTGGCCAGCCCAGCATCCGTGAGAAACACAAACCAAGAGCACTGACTAGATATAAGAGATTGGACTTGGAGCATTGGGTGATAGGTGGAACAGGTGTAACTTGAGAGGTGTGAACTGGGGTAGGGGTCCCTCTCCAGAGGCACCAAGCTCAAGCTGTAACTGAAGAACTATGAAAAGACTAATTGGAAACCTTCACACATCCTCTGGCCTCAGTGGTACCCCAAAGCCCTGGGTGCCTTGCTGAGGCACCTGCCTTTACAGCCTCCACACCCACTCACCCCAAACTGCCCCCCACCATTGCAATGCTCCTGCTCAGTGCTGTGCTCTGGAAGGTTACCACCCCAAAGGGCTGCTTTCCCAGTGGCCAGTGGGTGTCTGGAAGGGACACCTGGTCCAGGGTGATATTTTGGGTGCCTTGCCTTCAGCCTGGTGGCATCTCTTGTTGTGTTTCACATCCCAGCATGCCTGGCATTGTTGGCAGCAGCCACCAGTAGTTTGGACCCTAATTTTGTCAGAAATCAGGACAAATTCCTCTGCCCTGAAAACCCCCAGTCTTGTTTCTCATCCATGACTCCTCAGACACCCATGGCACGGGTGAACTGGCATTCAGTTTTTGCAGCTGGTTTCGCAGTGAAGAGCCACACCAGCCACTTCCAGCCTTTCCCTTTGCCTTCCCTAAGCTTCTGCCCTGCTCTGACCTGACCTGACCTGGTCACCAGCCCTCTAGGGAGCTCTGCCTTTCTCCAACCACTGGGACTAGTTTTTCTGGGTTGTTCAGGAAGCCGGAATCATCCCATAAATCCCAAATGACTGGTGGTGAAAACATAATTGTCCCTTTGCTCCCTTTCTGGCACTGCCTGGTTTTGTCACTGGCTGTTGGTGGCTTTTGTGGGCTGAGACCTTGACCCACACAGCCGTGGGATCCTGGAGAATGGCTTAAAACACTTGATGGGTGGCAGATGGGGAAATGAGGATGGCAACGAGGTGCTGCTTTGGAGGAGTGTGGGCACTGGCTGTGTGAAGCAAAACACCCACTTAGGGCCACCTAACTCCTGCATTAGGGACTGGTTGCACTGGTGAGCTGCCTGGGGCTAAAACCAGGCTGCCAACCTTGGGGGCTTCGCTCAGGAGTCTCAGGGGGTGGGAAGGTTCTTCTCAGGGAAGGTAAGGATCAAGTTTCCCTAAGTATTCCTTAATATTTAATGCCTTTGTTCGATGCTTGTGCTGACGACAAATGAAGGGAAACCCCAGTGGCACCAGCTACACCCCGAGAGCAGCAGATTGTCTCCCCCGGGCCGAGCGGGGAGAGGGAAGAGGCGGCGCTGCCTCCGGACCAGAGCGGCTCGACCGCCACCGATCGGCTTTCCAGACGGACCGACCGCGGGGAAAGCGTGTGAAGCGCACGGATGTTTTATTTTAAACAGCAAGCGGTTTACCGAGGCTGGGAGACCTCAGACCCATGGGTTCAAACCATAATCCCCAGCCCAGCCTCAGTGCCGCACGGCTCGGACCCGGCCAGTCAGCAGCGTCCTCCGGGGCTGCCCTGAGCAGCCGTGAGGGGGAACCCATCGCCGTGCTGGGAGCGGCCGGGGGAGGCGGCGGCGGGCAGGGCCCCCGAACAGCCCGTGTGCCCGGCAGAGGCCCGGCAGAGGCCCGGCAGAGGCCCGGCAGAGGCCCGGCAGGGACCCGGGGGTAACGGGGAACACCAAGAGGTAGGTCGGAGTCCCGTTCGCACAGGCCGCGCTCACGGCCTCTCAAAGCCCCGCGCCCCACCCCTCTGCGGCCTCGGCCCCGCCCGCAGCCCGGGCCGCACCATCGCGGGCGGCCGCGGGGGGGGAG
>JANHGL010002474.1:42191-84019 GCA_024611195.1 Ceyx melanurus | reverse complement strand
AGGTGAGGTCTCACCAGAGCAGAGTAGAGCGGCAGAATCACCTCTCTACATCTGCTGGCCAATCTTCTCCTGATGCAGCCCAGGAGGCCTTCTGGGCTGCAAGTACACACTGGCTGCTCATTTCCAGATTCTTGTCTGTCAGCACCCCCAAGTCCTTTTCTGCAGAAAAAGAAGGCATGTATTTCTATAGTGAATACCAGCAGGCCTCATGAGAAGGTCCAGATGCTGCCCATGCAAATGCATCTCAACAGCTCAGACAAGGAATGCATGCATTACTCCATGAGCAAGCCTCCTTCAGAGAGGAATGAACACAGTCCTCTCTCCAGGTGAGATCTAAGAAGTTTCTGGGCAGCTGTGGAAAATAATCCAGAACTGCAGTAATCTCCTAACAAAAAGACAAATCAACTAAATCTGTCCAATTTCTCACAGTGCTTTGTCCTACAGACCATTCACATCTTACATGGTTTTGTGTCTTGGGTAATCTGCTTCCCACCACATCCAATTTCCATTTCTAAAGACTGGGCTATTTGGGCCAGACTGCTATGTCCTCAGCTCCTAATGACACTATTTATACTGTATCCTCTCTAACTTACTTCTGTCCCTTCTCAGCAGATTCCAAACTTGGGCCTGAAAGGCATCCTTCAGGCAACAAATCCTTTGTAAAAGAAGATGCATGATCCTGATTCTCTGTGGTTTGATAAAGGCTTCTAGGTTAGGCAAATGCAAGACTATATGTTTTCAATGTGTTGCAGCAGTAAGCACCCTTGGATTACTGGTATCATCTAGCAATAAAAGCAGAAACAAGTATTGATTCAGGTAGAAAGTTCACATTGGCTGTGAGATTCATTTGTTCCATCTCCAGCCATCTGTCCTTACAGCCAATCTGGTGTCAATGAGTGTACTACAGAATACTTATGGAAATTTTGATATGCTTTCTGACAGAGCTGCAAGTTTGCTCATCCTTCACCCTACAGATTTCAGGGTCCCACCCTAGCTTGTTTTTAAATACTGGGCACCACCAGAGTGACTCACTAGAACATTTCATGGGTGAGGCAGAAGCAGGATCCCAGTGACAGAATCAAAGAATGTTAGGGGTTGGAAGGGACCTAGAAGATCATCTATATAGTCCAACACCCCTTCCTGAGCAGGATCACCTAGACCAAGTCACCCAGGAACACATCCAGGCGGGTCTTGAATGTGTCTCCAGAGATGGAGACTCCACAACCCCCCTGGGCAGCCCATTTCAGAGCTCTATCACCCTTACTAAGAAAAAGTTCTTCCTTGTCTTGACCTTAAACCTCTTGTGCTCCAACTTGCACCCATTGCCTCTCGTCCTGTCATCAGATGACACTGAGAAAAGTCTGGCTTCATCCTCTCTACACTCACCCTTAACATATTTATAGGCATTGATGAGGTTCCCCCTCAGTCTCCTCTTCTCCAGGCTAAAGAGCCCCAGCTCTCTCAGCCTCTCCTCATAAGGGAGATGCTCCATTCCCCTAATCATCTTGGTGGCCCTGCGCTGGACTCTCTCTAGTAAATCTCTCTTTTCTGAACTGGGATGCCCAAAACTGGACATAGTACTTGAGGCGGGGTCTCACCAGTGCAGAGTAGAGGGGGAGGAGAACATGGTAATTCAGCAGGCTCTCCCAATGGCAAGAGTCTCCCACCAGTGGCCAAAGCACACCTTCAGCATAAACCTGTCCCCATTAGCTCTGATGGTTTTCAGAGAAGGGACCATGGTAGGGTAGCAGGCTGAGGCTTAAATAGCCTCTAGTCACACAGCCCTGATTCAACCAAATTACCCTTGTTTGCATGGCTGATTTGATAAAAATGTGAACTACCTGAACCCTGTTTATTTGCATCTGCTAAGCTAAGGAGACTCAGGGCATTTAAGGCTGCTAAACTCAGAGCTTGGAGTGTCAGTAGCACCACAATAGTATCTCAGTGACACCACCCTGCAGGAAAGCAGCAGAGCCTGGCTGTCAACTGGGGTGTTGTGGCAGGCAGAAATAGTACTCAGGAGTAAAGGCTCTGTACTGACTAGTACCCAGCAATTAAATGCTTCCAGTTACTACCTTCTTCACATCTGCAAGTTCCCATTTGCTGACTGAGGGTGTGTAATGAAAACTGGTGGATATTTTGCTAAAATCAGCAATAATGGTAACGTTCTGGTGCAAAGCACTTCCTTCTTAAGACTACACCTCAGATCCTCAGGCTGGAAATATGCAAAGCTCCATACATATTGCCTAAGATTATATGCATCAGGAATACCAAATCGTAAGAGCGACTGGTAACTCAAATAATCCAGCAACTGAACAGGAACTGTGCCTATAAATGTTTGGTAAAAGTTGTTTCAAATCAATTCAGAGGATGTATATGATAAAAACATTTGCTCTAATCAAACATGTGTTCTATTTATTTGCTTCAATAAAAAGGGTTAATAAGTCAACAAGGGTTTTTGTAATACTTTACAACAGTTGCTTAAGCATTTATATACAGCAGAAGGAAAACACATTTATTAAACATTTGGTCTTTGAGTCACACCGACAATATCTCAAACAACAATAATTCAGGTAACAGCCTCTTCTAATGCCCTCATTCTCTAATACTTGTAACTTCTCAGACACAAACTAAATATAACCAGAGGCCCAGGGGGTGCTGCTGAGTAACACTGCAGCTACACAATAACCAGAAGGACAGGAGGCTGGCTCAGGGTAACCAAGGTTTCAACAGTTTGTGTCTGCCACCAAACCACACATGGTCACACAGCCCCTAGAATGCTCTCCAGAACCGGGGTGGATACTCAGGTCTGCTGGGAGTGATATCTCCTCTTCCTGGGAGGCTGGAGTGAAAAGAGTAAACTGGAAGCAAAGACATCTGATGCCTGCACACTGGCTATTAAAGCAGTATTCCTCACTTTACAAGGGCAAAGAGTCTAACAGTAAAAACCGCAGAGAGTTCCTACAGTGAGTTCCTACAGTGACACTGTTTTAGGAACCATGTAGAAATCTCAAGAAGGTAAAGCATATAGTGGAATTAAACATGCAAGGAAATAGTTCCAAATAATCCATGTCAGATGTAATGCTCCAGTAAATAAAAGCATGTTACAAGTGGGATGGGAAGCCATGAAAACACAAATCCTTAAACTAGAGTGAGGGGGAAGGTGCAGACAGAAAGGGAAAAAAGAAAGGATTGAGAGAAATCTCAGACACCATGTACAGGAAACAGTACACGTTTGCTTTCCTGCAAAGTGATAACAGGGTTTGTGCAATAGTCTTGCTGTACTGATCCCTGGAGCTCGTCCTACTCGGGAAAAGTGGAAGAGCTTTCATTCCATCAAAATGCTTTTTAATTTCCCTGTTATAGGGATGAATGGCAATTGTGAGGTCTCTGTATACAAAGCATGAGGTGCTTTGGGAAATCAAATACAACAGATGTTTTCATACTGGTTAGAAACAAATACGGCTTTTAATAATTTACCTTTTTTGTATCAGTCTTATGTTTGTTTTGCCATTTCTTTCTTTCCTCATCTGAATAAATTGAAGTGGACTGGAATTCCACACTATTCAGTGCCTTTTAGAACATGTGTTTTGAGAAGCAAATCAGGTATTAGTGAAAGGAATGAAAATCCAGCCAGAAGTATTTCCAAACTGTCCAGTAAGTTTTAGGCTGGTGTGCAATGTGTTTTTTGCAGCTGACTGGATGACCTTTCTACGGATATCACTACAGAAATGTTTGCAGAGCCTCATTAAATAGATTATTTATGCAGCAGTCCTAGCAAGCACAGAAGCTAACAATTACTGGAAGTTTCACCCAGCAGTTAATGGAGAGACTAATATCACTTAGAGAAACAACCACTTTTTTTTTTTTTTCTACTATGCAAAGAGTGGTGTATTTGTATCATGAACCAAACCATCTCGAGCCTCCTAATAGCTCCCCACAAATGTAGGGTATTCCCCAGCTCCTGCACCATGGATGAGCGCAGGACATGCTCTGGGAGTTTACTGGACTGAGATGGAAACTCACATGTCGCCAGGGCAGACTTGAAACAGCAAATAGTTGTGACTACTACTACTGATAGAAGAAATTATTTTTTTTTCCCTGAAAGTACCATTTTATCACCATTTTTAGAAAAACTTCAGTTATTTTCAGAGCAGATGGCACAACTTTGACAGAACTGAAGTAGAAAATCAGTACCAAGTTTCTAAAACAGCTTCCAAAATGTATATAGAACAAGTAAGCTTGCAGCTCACAGAAACACAGTTCACTACAAGACCTCTGTGCAATGAAACCAGGAACATGGGGATAAAACTTAAAGTCAGCAGTAAACTAAACTACTGACAAACAGTACTGAAGCTTAAATTATAGTCTGTTATTTATTTGCCACGTTTAAAGTTCATGTCTTTACTGAGATATGCAAGAGGCAGAGAAGGTGCTTTCATTATAAAGTCATCACTTGCTTTGTAGCTTATCTCATATACACACTCACTAAAAATATTTACAGCAAATGTACTTCCCATAAACGTCCTTTAAAAAAAAATCTCCGTACAAATGCAAAATAGCTTGATCTTTTCCTGGGAACCAGTTCCAAATTAAAGCATTCCTTTACAGATTTTTATCTGCAGCAACACTAGTCAATATAGGTTTGTATACTGAAAAAATACCAAAACGGCACACAGGCATAATCATTTAACAGTGCAAGTACTCACATTCTCGAGTTAACCAAAGCAAACCACTTCTCCTTAGTCACCTCGTACCTGAATGCAGCTGAACATGTGGTCAAACTTGCCAAAATATTCAAGTAACTTAAACGCAGTTTAGTAGTCCATAACAAGTCTTTCTAGTTCTTTTTCCTGTTGCTGATTGATTCAGAGGGTGAAGAAAACACCACCCCTTACGCTTGTCTTTCCACTCTTAGAGCTCCGTGCAATTAAGAATCTTGCTTCAATACCTCCAACGCCCAGATCAGTTCCTGCTCATCCGAAGGCATTCTCTCCGAGGCAGTGCGGCAGGATAACAAAAATCACAAGTATTTGCAGCCCAATATTCCGTCCATTATGAACTGCTAAGGATTTTGAGACACAGGCATACATAGCTACATGTTAGAACACTAGCCTCAAAAGTTTGCAAAGCCAACAAGTCCTGACAGTCTCTGCAAAATGTTGTCCAATTTAGTTTTGAATTAAATACTTGCAATTCATTATAGTGTCTTTCTCTGAATAAGGGAACAAACAGCTTCTACCCAGCAAGAAGCCTTGTTTGCGTAACAATCCTGAAACTAAAACTCATCTTGCATTAACACATCTCCAGTACAAGCATTTAGCTTCTTTTAGACTCACACGTCAGCCTACCAACCTTTTCATTACTCAGTTTTACTGTGGGGAGAAAAAAATATTAGTAAACCAATCAGTAACACTCCATGCACAATTTTTCTTTCCTTGTAAGCAGAGGGAATTGTTCTGCTTGACTTAAGTTAAAAGCATATTGCTAAAAAAAGTCAAGCTACATGAGGGGTTTAGGCAGTAAACAGATACAGTTAAGTGAAATGGCAGAGGTTTTGAAGTCCACCTTATCAAAAAGCTTACAAAAGGTTACAAACATCCAGTTTCTTTTTTACAGAATATACTTCTAATTGCATAAAAATGAGGGAGGAGGGGAGAAGAGAAAATATCCCTTTTCAGCAGTCTCAGGGTTTAACAACACTGGTAAATTTAACATTAAATCATCAAGAGATAATAGTAATGCCAATTATTTTCATGTGTGACTTCTATTAGCCTTTAAAAAAAACACCTTCCTGTTCTGCATTAATTGCAGGTAACAACAATTTGTATTTCTAATTCCCACAAACAAATGGCTTTAATATCTTGCATTAATTAGAACAATTCCACAGTGAGCAGTGTTAAGTTATGTAGAATTTGTTTCCATACCAGAACATACTTTCAAGGGAAGTTGGTGCTAAAATCTACCAGATAATACAGTTCTCAGTATGTGTATGTCATGATGTCATGATCTAACAAGTAGCATTTGAACATGAGTGCATGAGCCTTAGAGAAAAAAAAACAAAACAAAACAAGCTGAAATTTCTGTTTACCTAGAGAAAACCAAAAAATACATATAATTAATATTCCTTTACAGGATATTCACAGTGCTCCCAGCCACCCCAGCCTTCATTGGTCAATCCATTTCCCATCGTACCTACATTAAGAGGTCTCAAGAGCACCCATGAGCTCCTGACATGCACTTGAAATTTTCCATCTAATCCCACTACAGCAGCCTTAGCTTTAGTGGGCTAAAGCTATGTTTGTGCAGTGATTGGGAGAACAGAAAAATATTGACACAATCACAGGAGGAACACCACTGCTGTGCTGTTACCAGTTGTTCTGCAATCTCTACCCCTTCCTGACCATCAATCCTCCTCAGCAACCTTTGAACACACCAAGGGATCTATTTCAAAGAGTATCACCCAACTGAAATAGACATTTCGTGAGCTTCTTAAAATAACAAAAAAGTGAAATGAACTGAACGTCTCCTCTTCATGTTGCTTAAGAAATGCTTTTATGTTTTGCAGAGAAGCAAGAAAGAAAAATCAACCTGACCAGTAAGGGTGATCAGGAGGGGCTGGGGATTTGATGTGTAAAACCTGGTTAATCTCACAAGCTAATTACAGACACTGGATAACAACCACATGACTTTTTGCAGCAAACCCCTAGGTCTCTCAGAGTCTGGTGTGAGCCAGCATAGGTCCTTGAAAGCAGAGTGCTACATGCTGAACGACTGAGTTCCAGCCCCTAGATCAAACAACTTTCCACACTTTAAATATTCAAAAGATTATTGGGGGTGGTGGTCTTGGAACACGCACAGGCTCTGATCTACCAGGAAATTAAGTTTCAGTATTTAGTTTTAACTACTGCTACTTTCCTTTTCTGGTGCTTCCTCAGTGTAAGAAAAAGGGGGGTTAGTTTTGTTTTTTTAAATAATAATCCAAAGGGAGAAAAGCACTCCTGATTAGTTACCTGTAGCACTGCCATTAGTATTTGCTGGGTAGGCCATGTTTGCTCAGTGACACATCCAGAGCTAGGCTGTTAGGTGTCATGCAAATGCCATGCATCAAGTCCAACCAGACATGCAACCTGCAACATACAAGAAAAAGGCAGTTAAAACCATATAGTTTTAAGAAGTACATCAAGCAGTAAGCATTCCTGTGTGTTTCAGGTCTCACCTTCAGTGCAAACTTCTCCACAGCAGTAATTTATATTACTCTTAATCAGCATCCTAGCTATCACAAACCCCACAGCTGACCTGGTGTCTAAAGTTCACCTGTGGCTCTCTAACAGCCTCCAAGGAGAACCCCAGTTACGTACTCAGTGAGGATGTCACCAGCTGAATTTGCAATTGGTCTTGGGGTTTTTTTTTGGCCTGCCCTTGGCTTTTTTGGAGTTTGTCCCTGGCCTCTCAAATACCACAGCAGCTTCCTCATGTATGTTGGCACATATGTAAAGTTTTAGGCTATCCAACAGTCTACCTAGGCAGGGTTAGAGGATTTTTAGGTGAAAAGCACCTACAGAAGAGCTGTACTACCAAGCAGGGAACCAGCTGCAATTTCCAAGCCCAAGAGAGGCAAAGTCAGAAGGAGCCCACTGTAGATGCAGCCAAAGCAAGCATGTGCATCCCCTCCACCCAACAAACCTGGCAGCTGATGGCTGCTGCATGGAAGCCTGTGGTGCAGGGGGACCACAGCTGGCATGTATCCCAGGTGGGACAGTGCATGGCTGACTGCAAGACTTGTGCCCTGCAGGTCCCAATTGTGACAGGTTTGCTGGTGTGGTAGACTTAACCCAGAAGTAGTGCTTGTCTGAAGCCCAGGCTGATGGTACAGAACAAGGGCACTGATGCCTTGGGTGGGTGGCTCCCAAACACAAGCCAAGTGAGAGGCAGACTCAACAGCACCAAAATGGCTACTTGGCTGATGGATGGCTCTGCAAAGCCAGCCTTGCTGGCTCTGCAGCAGGGCTCCTAATCCTCCTTCAATGCCCACCATGGGGATAGCCTGACCACAGCCCTCATCCTCAGAGTAAAAGAATTGACTTGTCCAGAGCTGCAGAGACACCTCCTCTTGGCTCTACTTCAAGTTTTCTACAGTCCAAACAGCATTTCATTTTGTTGACTCAGATAGGTGGAGCTTAGGTGTATGATGAACACCTCCCTTTGAGGACCTCAACAACATACCACATTTTTCCAGTTATATTTAATTTGACTCTGACAGTGTGTGCATGGAAGTATTTAAAAGCTAAGCAGACTAGCAAAGGAAAAGAAAATCCAGAATTAGTGCAAGCAACATGCGAATCTGAGTCAAAGGTATACTAACTGATAGAGAAGCCAGTTGTTGCTTAAAACCGGCAAAAGCTTCATCACAAAGAGTAATAGAGCTTAGCTTTCCATTTCAAGGAACACAAACACAAATTACTTCATATTTAGTACAATTCTGACATAAATTTTCCAAGAATGCAGAAAGACCTCCATTGCAACTCCTCCTCTTCCTTAGGCTCTGCCACATACTCTTAACATTTATGATGTCTTGTTCAGTGGAGGGCAGGACATGAAGCTGTCATAAAGACCATACAAGCAAACAGCTACAAATGACAAAATACAGAGGCACAACAACAACACACACCATGATGCAGAGAGGCCCATCACAAGATTCCAGGCATAACAATAATTATCAGATTTCTGAAACAATGAAGCATGGTGAAAAAAAAATAGAAAAGCATGTTGCTGGCTGAGTTTGGGAGGTCCTGGCTGCAGTCAGGACTAAGTTTGAATCTGTGAGATTTTAGGAAAATATTAACTAATTCCTTTCAAAGGGAGAAATTTTAATGTATCACTCCCATCTCTGCCATTGCCATCAAGCTATAGTTATGCTTTAAGTTCAAGAAAGGCAATTTTTATGGAGTCACACTGAATGCTAATTAAAATTTGTCATCTGTCTTCATGGTAAGTTTCTTAGGATAGCCACTGTCTCACAGCAGGCTGTGCTTAGCTGGACATCAGACTCTACCAGCGCTGCACCCAAGGGTAAAGAGGGCTGAATTCATTCATCCACAGCTGATTTGTTGAGCATAGCTCTGTGCTTCTCAATGGCACTGTAACAGGAATGCTCCCCTGCTTTCACTGGACATGTTTATTGTACACTGCTGCAGCAGAAGTCTTGAGTTGCTGTAAACCTAACCAGTGGAGCAGAGTAAGATACACATTACCTAACGTAGCCCCTGTTTAATCAGGCAACTCATGTTCTGCCAGTCTGCAGCTACCTACCCCACTTGGAAGCAAAAAAGGCTCAGGAGAGGCTGCTCAGGAAACCTGACACAAGATACACATCCATCTGACCAAAGTCCTTCAGGGTCCTTTCAGAGCACTTCTGCAGAGCTGGCTGCTGGATGTTAGCTACCTCCCTGAGCTGGCTTGGTTCACACCACCAGCTGCACCACTGCTAACACTTCTAGAAGGGAAGACATGAAAGCACGCACCCAAGGGTGGGTACAGGTAGATGAGCAGCAGGGGGCCCCAGGGCCCATCTCTTAGGTGCAATGCAGTCTCAAATGAGAAGGGGGGTCAACTGCAAAAGGAAGTGCTGACTTAAAACCCATGCTGTGGTGTGCCTGGAAACCCATGTGTTTAAAAGTAAAAGCTGTTTTAACAACACTAGTCACCATCAGAGGCATGTGTGATGAGAGATTCCTAATAGTGAGAAGCAAATGCAATTGAGGCAAGAATTGACATAAAATTAATAAAGATACCACTGAAAGCCAAAACAGGGCCTCAGGTCTACATTTTGCTGTGGCTTAGAGTGATGTAATTGACCTGGTACAAACTGCTTTCTGGGTACACTTCTATCGGTTTCAAAGCTGTGCTGCCCTAAGTGCCTCCATTAAGAAAAAGAACTCACCTTTAATTAAAGCAACAATGCTTCTGAATTTAAATGAGGATTTATAATTGAGGAAGCAAATTCAGTCCAACAGATAGGAGAAAAGGGGGATGAGGGAAGAAAAACAGAGGGTCTAATAATATACTACCTACCCTAAGGGGAAGAACTGATTCTTTTCTTACAATTTTTTAGATTTAATGTAACTGCAGCTGGCTACCTGCCTATTAAACAGCTGTTAAAGTATGGAAAAAAATCTGGTCTATCTCAGCAGACCTATGGAGAAAAGCAATGCATACTGAGCCACAACCATACAATGGGAACTGATTGTCTGAAACTGCAGCTACACATACATGGACCAATTTTAGAAAGGTATTGCATGTGATTCCCTAGAAACACACACCTCAATAGCTGCACTTTGACAGAATTCCCTTATGTGGGCAAGGAGCAGGACAATACAAGCCAGCTAGAATACTGAGGAGGAAAACTCAAGTGTGTTCTGCAGCAAAGCATGTTCTCCAGTACAGACATCTTACAAAAAAAAAAATAAATAAATTAGTAGAGGACCTTATATATATTCCATTCCCAGTGCTTCAGATTTCTGCCCATGTGTTTTTACATGCTCACCCTGCCTATGAATACTCTGATTTACAGACCCTAGGGCAAATGCAAAACAAGCAGAGACTAGCTATATGAAGTGTTATTGCTCAATGAAGCAGTTGTTTAAAATGTTTTGAACTAGATATTCAAACTCTCTTACACCTTAAGGTTCAATAGCAGAAATCTTAAGCACACATGATCATCAGTTTCCATGAACTATCACAACATCCCAGCTTTTACAGGTTTTTCCTGAATAGTGATTCTTTATGCAGAACATAAAGCCTATGTCCTAATCCTGTCCTAATCACAATGGACAAGAACCTTGCTACTCCTTTGTGCAGCAGTGTGTCAGGTCACCTACACCTATGCCAATTCTGGCATCCACACAGCAGAGCTGTAGACTCAAGAGGCACAGACCTTGCAGAAAATTCAGGCTCTCACTTCAGCCTGATGTTCACTTAAAACAGTTAAGGTTTAGTGTAAGAGCAGTTGCAGAATGGCCTGTTGTCAACATAGTAATAAGAGAAATAAAATTATGCACTTAACCCAGAAAAACAATCATGAAAGTCCTCCTGTCCAGGGGCCACAGTCACACGTTGGAAATGGCAATTCACACACTTTTTGGTGGTATTTAAGAAGGCAGACCTGGGCTTCCAGTACAATGGGACTTTAAGCTAAGTAGATACATGCATGTAACTTTCTTTTGTCTCATGGCAAGTACAGACTGTTAACAGAGTAAATGGTCAAGTCAACAGCTCAACACAAGCTCCAGATCTGCAGATACCTCAAACCACTCACAGTGTGTGCCTGAGGGACTTAAGATATGGACTAAGAGTGGGAACACTGTGGAGCAGAGTTGTGCAGAATTCAAAGGGACTGGCTCCCAGGTGTTCACACAGATGCAGTCAAAGGATGGTCCCAGGAGGGAAACCAGCTCTGCAATCCTGCCCAGCAAGTGCAAAGTGGTGATTACGTAGGCCTAGAATAGAGGGGTTTGACAGAGCAAGTTGACCCACGAGATGCAACACCCAAGGAAGAACTGGTACTGCTCCATTCCTGTTATACATTGGTGAAACAAGACTTCTGCCTAACACCCCTTGTATGTGGGTCGCCGTGGCAGTAGAACTTGCCCAGTTTCATTCTGCAAGATACTGATAACATTTGCAAACAAGAGCCAAGATACATGCAAAACTCATCTAAACATACAGCTGGTAATTTCAGGAAGAAATTGGCACTGGAAGTCCCTCCTCCTGCTCAGCCAGAGGGACATGCACTTTACAAACTTGTGTGGTTCCACAGGAAGCAGGATGTCTGCTACTTAATTCATATCCCCAACCAAATATGCCAGGTGCTATTTAAATAAAACAAAGGCTAAAGTCAGCAAGAGCAAAAGAGAAAGTATGTGGGGAGTTGCTCTGTTGTTGGTTTCTACCCTGGGAGAATGACTATGCATCTTAACTGGTATTTTCTTTCCAGTCTTAACCCTAATGTAGTTGTGTTCTTTTTATCTGTATGTACCTCAAAACTAGTGGACAACAAACTGAGAGGCAAAGTTTGTAAGGGAAAAATATGTTTTACTGTATTTTTTTTTAGTAGTTGACATTAAAACCAAGTAAGAATGCATGCATATGAGGGGTTTTTTCAGGTCAGACATGGAGCAGTCAACTTTGAGATAAGGGTAAACTGTGAATTATTTTTAATTTCACTTAATAATTTAGTAATGTAAAAATTCACCCATTCACATACTTTCTAGAGTGAATGTCTTTTAATGTTGCATCCAAATCACAAGCAAAATTATATAAGTTCTTTTGCTGCTGAAGTCTCACTAACTGCACAAAATAAATTGCTCTCACAGGCTGTTTGCCTAGGCCACCTTAGAATGTAAAACTAAAAATTCCCTGGAATCAGTGTTTCCTGGAGCCTCTCTCCGGCAGTATTCTGTTGTGATTCAGCCTCCTCCATCCACAGATGATCCCAAGATGACAGGCAACTTATAAGTAAATTAAAAAAAATAAAACAACAAAGGAAAAAAAACCCAACCAACCCACAAAAACAAACAAGGAAAAGAAAGTGCCATCTTCCACTATGGTTTTCTTTCTTTCTTTTTTTTTTTCTTTTTTTCTGCAGCATCTGCAGTACAATGGGAGCAAAGTAAGCCTTGTAAATCCTTTCAACAGGCAAGTTAAATAACAAGATATGGCTAAGGTCAGCACAAATTTACCTGCCTTCCTCACTCTCTCCACTTATGGTATTGGCCTGTAAAAGGTCTCTCTCTCCAGCAGAGCTCCCGGCAAAAGCTGAGCTAAGCTCTGTTAAGAAGAGTGTGATGGCTCAGAAACTCTGGGACCTGAGTCAGCAAGCTGAAGAAAAGAACAGAGTGCTCACAGCCAGGGCACGTGCTTCCCTCTGCCACAAAACCAAAAAACATCAGACCTGACTGAGCTTTGTTGCTTTTGAACCACAAATTCCAAACTACTGCAATGCTGGGTTCTAATTCTCAAGTTATGTTGGAATTAGCCATTAGTCACTTTCAGGGGCATGACCCAGTTTATCCCTCCTCTTAAGCAGACTTGCATTGAGATGTCTGCCTGCCTTGTTATTTCTTCAAGCATAAAGTATCAACCTTCAGCAACATAAGGGTCTAAGGATTTTTATTCTGCATTTTTCTTTAAAATGGTCATCTCCTCATTTCCTGAGCTGAGCTTCTTACAAAGCTTCTACTTCACTCTCCCAAGCAACCTATCCAATGCACAAGAGCTGGGCTATACAGGGCAGCTTTCAGTAAAGAAAGTGCCTCATAAAATGGACATATATGAAAACCTTTCAAAAGCTTCAGATCCTTCTAGCTACCCTAATTAACGCAGGAATTTTCTGAATATACCCAGTTCTTTCTTGTCATGTTTTTTAGCAATAGCAGCAATGCTCTACCATCAGCTATTGAGTTTTAGTTTCCTTTCATAGGGAGTTATTCGAAGTCTGATCTGGAGGATCCAGAAAAGAAATCAGCTGTTCTGCATAAGCTGCTTGTTGACTTGCCGGCACCAAGCAAAAGGAGAAGGATTTCAAAATACTACCCAGCAGACACAAACAGAGCAAGCATCCTGTGAAGCCAGACAAATGGTCCACCTAGCCTATCTTGTTTACTAGCAGCATCAAGAGGTACTATTTACGGAGCGTACACATGCCTGATGATGAGACCATGCTTCTGTGCTCTCCCAGAACCAACAATGATTGGATTTGGAATATCTAAAAGTAAATCACCTAAGAATTTCATAGTCCCTTTCTGACCCTCCTGACACCACCTGCCTCTGCTGCCTCATGGGTCACAAAGTCCCAGGTTGTCAACATATTTTTTTTCTTTATTTTTAACTGACGTTCTACACATTTTCCTGAGTGCCACTGAGTTCTTGCATTGCAGGATCTGGTGAACATCAGTGCAGATTCAGCTTATCCATGCCCTTTGTGATTTTATGAACCTCAGTCTTGTCTCCCAACTCATATGGCAATTTCACCTCCAGATCATTTTACTTGCCCTATTTGTACCTTTCATGTATACTCACCATGCCAAAGTTTCTCATCATGAATTTAATAAAAATAAGAACAATCTTACAAGATGGGATAAAGTACATTCAATGCTTTTTTTCATGTAACTTAAGTTTGTCTCCAACAATCAGCTAAATATATGGAAAGAAACTTAGTAACTTTGTCAAGCAAGTGAAGAAATAAAAAGAGAAGTGACCTGCAGCTCAAGCAGCCTTCCCTAGTATAGGCCAGAGGTTGGACACAGCACTCCCAAGTATCCAAATGCACATCAGGCAAGCCTAATGGACTTCAACAGGCAATCATACCTGTTCTTTGAGGTCCAAGCAGGTTCACTGTCAGCCCAGAGTGGCAGCTCTTGCTATTTTCCCACTATCAGGATCAGCATTCATTGGTAAAAGGAAGCCTTTGTATGGCTTCTGTGTATCATAGGTGGCATACTTTTTCACTCTCCATAGAGGACACCCTATCTGTATGGAACAGTGCTAAAATCTTCTTTCTTTATGAAGTCTTCTGACTTGGTGGCTCATGGCTGGTGTGCAAGAGTGTGATCTTCACTAATGTGCTGTGAGCCTGAACACGTTTGGATGACACCTATCATACAGTGCTGCAAGGTCCCACACACACTGCAGACATTTTCAACCTCCCCATCTTTTCTGTAAATCATTTGTGACAACAGCATTGTCTTGACATTATATGCACAGTGTTGTAACTTATAAACCAATTTCTGTTTATATTAGAGAGAAAAAAAAAAAAGCAACTACAAAAAGAAACACAATCTAGGGTAGTAAAAAACAACTTTTTTTTTTTTTTTAAATATACCTGAAATTCCTAATGGGTGATGTAGAAGACACTCCCTTTGGTTTATGCCAGTGAATAATAGGTCACACGAAAGAACGTGAATTCAGGCCAGTATGGTGTTGCTATGGGTTGTAATGCTTGCCGTGAGTCCAAAGGATGGAGCTAGAGTGTCCACATTTTTCTTGTGGTGAAGAGGGAGGGATGAGACTTAAACCATTTGAGGTAGTTCAATCTGATCATTCTTCAAGAGAGCAATGAAACAACATGTGTGCTGAGGAGCATTTTCATTGGCCATGATAATGACTTGACTCAGCACCAATAACAAATGAAAAGGCTTCCAAACCAGCTGGTAAGTTAGGAGATGAACGGATACATATTGGGGATGGTGCATGCATGACAGCTGCAGTATACTCATGGCCTCCCAGTGCTGACAACTCTGGATCAAGAAGCAGTTCCACCTTCTGCTCAGCATGTAATTAAACTACCCATCATATCTTTTCACTTAGTGAGGCAGGGAAAACACAGCATCCTTTTCATTTTCTTGGCTTTATACATTAAAAAATGAATAACAGGTTAAAATAACATCTGCAGAGCTAGATATGTTAGAATTAATTTGATTACTTAAAGTGAATTTAAAGGTAAACTTGAAGGTTGAGAAGAATAAACTGATCAGGGGAGTTTCTAAACAACTCATGAAAGACACTATAACTAATTTAGACTTTGCATCTAAGACAACCTGCAAGGGTCTTAAGGCACAAACTCTGGTCAACAGACAAATTAAAAAAAAAAATTAATTCTACAAAGCGCCAAAGTACTTAGTTTTCAGTGACATTTCATATGCAATGGCAGAAGCGTGAAACATGTATAAAGGCAGATGGCCAAATTTCAGTTTCTCTCTTCTTCTGATTTTAGGTCTCGACAACTTTGTGAATTATATCTCTCACCTATAAACTCTATTCTAAAGCCCTGCACCTGATTGCTCCATGAGGCACACACTCTTCTGACTATGGGAACCAGGAAGAAGTGCTCACAAGCAAACAAGTGTCCAGCTTTTGGGACGTGTGTAGTAAAACTGCCACATGAAGTGCTGACACTCATTTTTGCACATGCCAATAAACACAACTTTCATTGAAATTGTCTATCAGCCAAAACTACATCTTTGTGCTGACAAACACTTTTTGAACAAGGGGCCATCTCATCTTACAGCACATGTCAAACTAGAATAAAATCTGTAATTCCCCAAATGATGTATGGATCTGAAATTCACCTTCCTATAACCTTGAGACGGTGGATCAGGTCCAGGACAAACTGCAAAAAAATGTACCTTTTTGTGGCGATCCATGAATAAGATATCTTTTAAATCTTTTTGTTTGATTTATTATTGGATAGCAGCACATTAATAAAGAAATTGCAAAATTTAAGATGTATCTTTATCAGTCACCTTATGAGTACACAGTCATAAACAGATGGCAGTACATCTTTCACCACTAACCAAATTCTGGGGGGGAAAAAAGCGCAATACAAGTACTTGGTCTTCTGAAGATCAACACAGCAAGACTGCCAATGAAACAATGCATCTACAATGTGATTCATGTGTTTCTTTGAAGAAGTCCATTCCTAGGCAGGAAACTGCATGGCATGTATAAAACTAAAATTAAATCACATGTACTTCAGTAACGAAAGAATGGTTTTTATATTCATATTGTCCAGAGAAGAAAAACAAGCTGCTGCACTGCACAATTATTAATGCCTTCCTCAAACCATACCACCAAGGCCCTAGTATGGGGCATTTTCATGGTTTAGATTGTTCCCATCCATCTCCTGCTTCCCCAGGAAGCAAAGTCATACTGTGAGCTCTCCCCAGACCCAGTGCACATTTGTGATCAACACCCAAGTTTGTGAACAAACCCACAGAGAGACAAAAGGAGATCTACCTGTATTTTTGGAAGAACTGCAAAACACAAAATATACAACTTATTTATATACTTGTCCCCCTTTTCTCTCACTCCATGCATAATCAAGAACGGAGCAGCTGATTTTAAACAAGCTCTGTCTCAGATGAAAAGGAAAACTTTTTAAGCTTTAGGTTCTGTTTTTCTGGTTCAGAGAACTTAACAGTCCCTTCTGCAGCCAGTATGATTTCGTACAAAGCCTAAAAAATACCATATTTAGTGACACAGATATTTTATGGATTTTAAATCTTGATAATAGTTTTTAAAGGAGAAGGGTGTTACAGCAGAAGTTCTCTCCCTGGCTTTGTTCTTAGTTCTTTTTTCTGAAGCTCTTTCCCCCTCACCTTATTAATCTGGAGTAACTACTTACTTTTGTCATCAAGGATTCATGCATCTTTTCCAGGGATAACTAGCCCTAATTTTCATCTGCTCCCATTCTTCCGACCAACAGATCCAGTGCCAAAAAGCAAGCAATGGGAATTATTACACTTCTATAAATTTTCACTGAGAAGGAAGAGAACGAGCAGCCAAAAATGTTACAAGGCAGCATGGTATATTAGGATTGAAAAATCCTAAACTATGAAAACATTTTTCCTACTACTGCTTTTAATTTGTGAATTTTCTGAAGCTATGTAATCACCATATGAGAAATACTAACTTTTTCCTTTGCTCCTCTATGCTGTACTGGAATAACTTTTTTTTTTTTTTTCCCCTCCTCATAATACAACAGCAAAAACAAGTACAGAGGTTACAACTGAACTTCTGTTGACACATTTATTGCTAATTATTAATCCCATGTTTTGCCCTTTGTTTCTGACAAGGTACATCCTGTAGCAAAACACTGCCAAGAAAATGAACAAAAAGAAGGCAGCATGCTGATGTTAGCCTGCAGTGAAGTTTACATTTAATTTTCCATTCCCGATTTCTAAATGCAATTACACATCTTACATATACATACACATAGGGCATACCCTGTGTTGTGCCATTAAGCAATACAGTAAACAAAAGACTAAGAAATTAGATTACATATTATTTAGAAATATTCTACATTCCTGTACTAAAAAAATGCAGTTCCACTTTCAAGGAGGAAAGCTGACACCAAGGTGGAAGCTCTCTGCAATCATTTAAGCTGGGGGAACACCTTGCAGGAAAAAATGTGACCTGATTTTGAAAGATTACAGAAGTATAGAGTACAAAAACTGCTACAGTTTGTATCCACTAGTACAAAATTGCCAGGATGAAATATCAGCTTCTAAACAAGATTAACAACTTTTTCAATACAGTAAAAGGATATCTGCTTCACTAGAAAAAAATGTAAAGAGAGGATAAATACCAGGCAAACATTACTAAGATAGAAGTTCGTGGAAGAAAAGCCTTAAGAACGGAAATGTTGAACACTCTGTGAGTAACTATTTTAAGGTTTTCATTTAAGAAGCAGACTATTAATGTATGTAACTGAATGTTACACTTAAAGTGCTTTTTTTTTTGCTATATGTTACAGATGTTACAGTTCTTTTATATTTAGAATTGGAAAAAAATACAAAAAAGTAACAGTTGTCCTCAGTTATGCTAGAACACTGAACTGTGACTGCTATGAAAATAGGACATTACAAAGAATAAGAAAAGGTTAGCTAGGTCATGTATAAAAATAAGTACTTGAAGGGTGAAGGCCAGCATTAGTTCCCTTCTAAGTATAGCTAAAATTCATCATATGATAGTTCAGGCAGATGAGCCTTTAAGGACACATGGATAAGCAATATTTTCATCAGCAACTGTCAAGCAAGGCATGCTCTTTAAGGGCCATTTTAAAGAAAGGAAAATAGCATTTAAATAACAAAACTCCCTTGGAAGCTTCTTCAGTTTATGTTGTCTCTATTCCCACCAAAATTAGGAAAGAAGATGGTAAGCATGGACAGATCTGTTGGTCAAGACTTACTGGGCACCATGCATCTCACAAACTGGTGTGACAATTCACACCACATTCTTCACTCTGTACTACACTCATGGCGGATAGCTAATAAAGAAGTGGATGATGGCACACTTTTAAGTCTAGTCCTGCAGCATAAATCCTCACAACTTTGTATGCACATCTCTATTTATTTAACTAAAACCAACTCTCAGGTATTTTTAAGAGAAAAGTACTATTTATCTTTTAAAGCATAAATCACCCAGCAACAGTTGCTTTAGACTAGGTAGCTGTAAATAGTGCAGAGATTTGTAGTGGGTGGGTTTCACAGAAAACAGGTGAGGGTTTAACATGGTGCTGAGTATCACAACAAAGTCACCAGCCACTGCCTTGTATTACACATCACAGACAGTAGAATACATTCTTCAGTAAGTGCAACAGAAGAAGGAACAGTTAACTTAGTGGTGGTCACTGTAACTACAAAAAGTAGACTGCATGCCTTCAGAGGTATTTGGCATATCATTTGGTTTATCGAATTAATGCAGGACTTTCACAAGCAGCAGAGAATTTTCAAAGCATGTTCAGAGAACTACTGAAATTACAGCAGGGAATCCCTGAGCTGCCAGAAATGGAAACATCCCCATCTGTGGACTAGTTTGATCCCACGTGCAGGGGAAGAAGTTGCATAAAAAAATAGACAAAACAAATTTTTTAGCACTGGTGTTAACTGCAACATTTCTTGTTCCATTAAAAAAAAAAAAAAAAAAAAAGTTTTGTCTCAAGCAGGAGATGGCCTTGCACATAGGAGCTATAAAGATGCATCAATATTTTCAAGGTGCCTCCCACCATCATCCCCCCACAAGCTCAGGGACACCCACAAATGCACAGCTCTTCAGGGTGTTTCTCTCTCTGCTGAGAGCTTGAGGCAGCTGGCCTTTCTAACACAACAGGCACATATATGGTGACCTGCTGTTGCTCTGTTGGTGCTCACTTACAGTACTGTATTTTCGAACTTGGGTAGTTTTTAGCTCATATTGGAAAAAAATGCACAGCTGTGCATGTGAACACCACTCATTACCTTCCTCCTGAAACACTTAGCATGTGGCTCAGATGCCCCAAAAAGCTACAGACAAGAAACCTTCTCAAAAGTGCCAATTAGCAAGTATATGGGAAGGTGAAACCTGAAGAGGCAGAACATTCCACAGCAGCAGCTCTTTGCTGGGAAAGCAAAACGTAGGAGGAAAAAAACCAAACCAAAACAACAAAAAAACCCCAGCTTTAAGAAATTCCACTTTGTTTTATTGACTTGAAAAAATGAACAGTGGCAGAAGTAATGTAACTATTGGGAGAACATCTGGTTCTCAGCAGCACACAAGTTGCTGAGACAAGATGGGACAGAACAGCAGAAAAAACCTCCTATATTCCCTAGACCTATAAAGGCAGCCCCTCCCAGAAGCTGTGGGATTAGGACATACTTATATTGCTGCAATAATATAACAGCTTTCAAAAGGAACAATGGAGATGATTCTCTAGGAATCTTAGCTACTTTAAGCATATGAATATTATCTGTAAATATAATTTCATCTTATTAAAAAGTGTTGATAAATACTGCAAGGTAGTGTAGACTCCTGATAAAAGAGACAACTAACTACTGTCTAATGACATAATTAATTTCTTCCTGTGAACAACCTTCAAGATCTTAAGTTACATTAAATATTGCAGACTGAGTTTTATAATTAATTTTAAATTCCATGTTAATCAATTTGCCCGCTTCTGAAGGAAGGACAAAATAAAATTGGAGAGACAACAGGCAGCACAGAAGATACCTGGACACTCCTTCAGAAACAGGATTTGTTTCATCTGTTCACCCTGCAGAGCAAAATACTATAGAAAAACATGTTCCATGAGCCACTCGCTATGGTGACAGATGCTTGATGTCTTTCCTCTGCAGCACTGAGAAGTGCTGGCCTTGCCAACACAAACCACTGTGCTTTTGAGTACTGAATAGAGCTCATCGTAACAAAATTCAGCTGGGCCTACCAAATGTCATCATCTCTTCAACAGGACAGACTCACTCCACAAGTCACTTAAAATTCTGCATGATATCAGTGACTGTCAGCTGTATGGCTTCTCTACATGTAAAACCTCAGAGCAAGATGTCAGAGTAACATCAAAACAAGAGTATTTCTAAACAAACCAAGATAGCTTCCACAAGAATAAAAGTTATGCCCATGCACCCAAAGGTGATCCCATTAAAAGGATGATTAATGGCAACAGAAATACACTTCTAATGTTCAAACCACAATACTTAAAACTTGTTTGAAAGACACTGAAGGAATTAATTTATTTATTTTTTTCAGCTTCTGGTGTCAAGACAGGTGGCTTCTTACCACCATCAGATTGAACCTACACAGTTTATTCCCAAATTTGCCAAAATCTATCAGTGGATATTGCAATGTGTACCTCTACAGAGTAGACACTAAAAGGAATAGGAGAGGAACAGGCATCAGACCTCAATACCCCTCAGGGTTAGTTGTGTTTTGCACTAGCTCAAAGTTACAGCATGGGTGGAAATTTGCATTAGTTAGACGTAGGAGGAATAAATAACAGGAATAAAAGATAACCAAATATGCCAGTGAATGTGTTTTAATTAGTTCCCACAAACTCTCTCCCACCAACTTCTAAGCCTAGATGAGATTACTTATTAATTTTATTGATTTATTGTCTTTGTTCTTTATGCCCTAATCAGTCCTATTCTTAACCCTACCAGATCTGCTGATTAAGTGAAGGTTATTTATCTACATTAAGAAATGAAAGTGTATCATGTTGACTTGTGGCAGACTTGTACTAGTTTTAGAAAACTTTCTTCAGAAAATTTCTGAGTCTGTCTATGGGTATAATCAGGCAAATACCACTGCTCTTGGCAAGACTGTAGCTCCTGCCCCTATACCACAGGTGCTGCAGTAGACAGCCTAATATTCCTGAGCAACGGATGTAAAACAGGACACAGGGAGATGTGTTGCAAGCCAAGAGGCATGCCATTTTTTTACCAGGAACATTTTCTACATGGAGACTGCTCCAGGAGAAGCAGATTTCAAATAATTATGAGGACCTTGTTTGATTTTCAAAGGGCAGGAATCCAGTAGAGCAGTTGCATCCTATATAGACAGTGATCTTAGGAGGGTTAACCTATCAGGTGTGCATGTTACATCATTACACTCCTAAAAGCCTCTAAATCTTGACCAATACTTACAAGATCTGTAATCGTCCCCTGGTTTTAGGGGGATGTTTCACAGGAGATGGTTAAGGTATATTGCAAGTTGTCATCACTAAGACAAGCCCCGTTTCTAGCCTTCCCAGCTGGCCACTCCTATGCAGCTTGCTGGTGGTCTGCAGAACCAGTTCACAATACCTTGCCTTTGCTCCTCGTCATAAAATCCCACATTGGGCCCTTTCAGAAAATGAAAACATCAGAAAAAAAAAAAAAGCAGAAAGCCAAACCACAAGTTGACACTGATAATTTAATAATTGAGTAATTTAGTCCCTAACCAGCCTGCGCAACTGGGACTTGCTGAAGGCAGCATGCACAGTGCTGCTCACTTGATATATGCCCCCCAAACAAAGCCTGGGCTGCCTGGTCCTGCCTTCCAGCCCAGAAACTTCTTTGAGCTTAAGCCAGCAGGTACAGGGAGCTGATAAACTAAACACTAATAGCAAGTGCCAAGGTATAATTCCCACCTGTTTTGCAGAATGTCAGGGGGAATGTTAACAATATCTGAGTACAGGATGCACCAACACCCAACTTTCCCAGGCACTAGTAGTCAAAATGTGCAGGCAGTGACTCACACTAACTGATAGGCAGCTCTTTCAGGAAATTCACAGCAGAGTAGAGCAGTGGCTGTGCAGGAACTCAGCTGAGCTCTGTAAGAATAGTGTGTCTGACCTCATATGGGTCCGTTTCTTGGTGTGTAACCCACTCTGAAAATGTTTTAACTCTCCTCTCTGCCCCTCACCCCCCAAAAAAATTTAGAGATTCATAGAATGGTTGGAAGGATCCAACCTACAGATTTTAAGGATCACCTAGTTCCAAACATCTACCTTGGGCAGGGACATCTTTCCACTAGATCAGGTTGCTCAAACCCCACCCAGCCTGCCCTTGAACACTTCCAGGGATGGGACATACACAGCTTCTCTGAGCAACTTGCCCCGTGTCTCACTACTTTCACAGTAAATATTATTTTTCCCTTATTATCTAATCTAAATCTATTCTCATCTTAAAACTGTTACCCCTCATCCTAATACTACACTACCCTGATAAAGGGTCCCTCCCCATCTTTCCAGTAGGTCCACCTGAAGTATTGGAAGGCAGCAAACTTGCTGAGGGTGCACTCAGTCCCACTGTCCATATCACCAACACAGATGTTAAACAGTGCTGGTCCCAATACCAACCACTTGTGTGACTCAATTCCATTAAGCAAGGCCCAAACTTTCAGATAGAATTTCTCTCATTGGTGAAGAGCAGGCCTTAAAGTTGTAAGCCCTGACTTTCGTACTCACTTCCTAAGCTTGGTCAGCCCCTTCAGGCAAAGTATCCAAAATGATGACAAACCCATTCAGCTGCAGATGACTCTGATATTTTGCAAGTTGTAACCATTTTCCACTGAGTACTTCAAGTCTCAATACTTAAAAAAATCACATATATTCTCTGATCAGTCTGGAAAAAAAAGTTTTTCAGCACATTTTCAGCAACTGAGGACAAAACTGGATAGGGCTGTATAAAAACTGGTGGCAGTATCAACTTATTTACTGCAAAATGCTGAAAAATCAACAGATAGGTAATGGGACCATAGATCTTAACTTCTCAGCCTTGTGACTACTCCTTCAAGAAACTGTATGCTCCTCTTGGTGCAAACTAACTCAGTACCAAATCATGACAATTTCCTAAAAATCTGTGTGGAGAACTGTGCTTCCTTTTGCCCCTGGTCAAAGCACTGGCATTTAACAATTGTTCCTGTCAGCAAATTCTTCTTTTCTTACTCACATAAATATACTTGACTTTGGCCCAGTGGTTACAGCATAATGTAAACCAGTTATTATCCAATCTTCTATAAACTTTATTTTATAGCATGCATGTATTTTCATTTATCTTTGGTAGACCACAACCTTTTCATTGGCACTTCTAACTCTATTTAAGGTCATCTGTCACTCTAAATTGGGAGGATGGGTTGAGGTTTCTGTTTGTTTGGTTAGTACCACAGTGTAAAATAAATAGCAATGGTTCTTAATAAGCACCCCTAAGGAACCAGTTTTCCAGAAACATTCCTCTATAATGGTTACAATGCAAATAATGTCCTGATGGAGGAGATACTGAAAAAGGAACAGAGCAGAAAGAGTGTGGGTAATATTTTCTTTTGACTTAAAAAAGGGGAAGAGAGAAAAGTTTTTTCATTTAACTTAAAAAGAGGAAGGAGAAAAAATCAAACATACTAACTTTGTTACCATTTTCCAGTACAAGACATGCAAAGAAAATAGAAGGTTATTTAGGATGAGGTGAAAACGGAAGCATGCTTTCTCCATATAGTTCTGTGGGGTTCCTGTTTGTTTGGGGTTTTTTGGTTTGGTTTTTTTGTGTGTGGGTTTTTTTGGTTTTGTTTTGTTGTTGTGTTTTTGTTTGTTTGTTTTTTAACTTGGATATGCTGTGCGGTTTATGTAGAATCCCCACTGCATTTTCCTTATCCAGAATATCTTCCCTAATTTTTTATATGAAACCTGCCACTGCTTATTCACTTCAGAAGGACAGCTGAACACATACATACATGTACACTGATATGACCACATAATGTATTGTGGCTCTCACCTCATTATCTATCTCAAAACAAGATGGGAAGGTTAGAGATTGCTTTTTTCCATACTTAATCAAAATTTTAGTCATTTAAAAGAAATAACACAGTCTTTTCTCACGACAACAGCTGAATGAATTAAACCTTTGACTGAAACACAACATCAATTAATTTAACACTTTAGAAAAAAAGGTAATTTTTAAGTGTTTGAAAGACTGATTTTATTAGTAATACAACAGCTGGCAACTTTCACGTGGCTGTGACTTGTTACAGAAACACACATACTTACAGGGTGGGTGAGGCTACACCAGATGGGTGAGAACCCATGCAGGTACCAGCAGTACCACGGTCTGGTACCACCAACTCTGCCAAGCAGTCTGCAGTTGCCAAAAATGTTATCTAAGGCAGCAGTCATGAGCTGTGTTTAGATGTGACTTTCAGCAAGAGCCTAATCTTTGTCTATGTTTTCAGTTATCTCCTACTTGCAACAGGAAAGCCTTTTTCCAAGTGCAAATATTCCCTGGAGTAGCAAGATAAGAGTTTCATGTTAAAATGGTAATTGTTTTTACACAGTCCTCTAGTTTTGTTACTCGGTTTAAGCAAAGCAATTGCATAATAAGTTCCTTTGTAAAGTCTGTGCTCCAAACTTGCCAGCCGTGTCTTCCCAGAGCTATACTTTAAATCACTGACTCTGAAGACATAGCTGGGACACAGTATCAGCATTTTGTAATTTGTTTTTCTTCAAGGCACTGAAATTCGGACCATTTCACAGCAGTACCCCTTTCAGTTGCTTAGAGAATGCAAGTAAATGTCATCTAATTGTCTCTCTTTACATGGAAGAAATTTAGCTATCATCTGCATTTGAGTACCTCATTCACCCTGTATCACACTGCAATTTCTGCCAGACTAAGAAACCTTAAGAAATTTAAAAACAAATAGGCAAAGAGCAATGATAGATAGATAACTACTCATTCCAACAGCACATATTTGTGAATAAACTCTCAATTGTCTTCAAATTAATGAATAATCCAAAGTGTTAACTAGCAGATATCTGAACAAGGCAAGCAGAAGTACAGACCCTGCAAATAGGGAAACTAGGCCTGTTTAGTTAAGCATCCTGACCATTTTGTTTCTACTTACCTGCCCTTAAGGATTAAAACATTTTTTGCACTAAATACATTGTCCAGATGAAGAACTACAATTAAATACTTTTATTTAATTTAACCAGACCTGCTTGCTTGCTTCTCAGTGTTGTTACAGAAATAAGATGCATTTTTTGTTTGAAAGGTTTTGTTACATACACACATAACATTACATGTATGCTATGCTTTACCTTAACAGATGTCAGGTTTGATAGTCTGCAAGCCAAGCTTTACTCATTCTGTTGATTGTCTGCCCCCCCCCCCTTTTTTTTCTTTTTTTGTAAATGTTTTATACTTCTATCTCATGCTGCTAGCAGAAGTCATGGAAAGATGCTGTCACTTCAGCATAAGAGTATCTGGAACCTGGCTGCATATTTGTAATTAAAAATTTCACAAGTCTCTCTCCTACCAATGTAATTAGTTTGACCTTAAAACCTTTTTGATACTCAGTCTCAAATCACTAATTTTAATTTCTTGTTGACGTAATCTATGAGAGCTAAAGGACATACCACAAAACACCTTGTGAAAATACACTCCTGCATAGCTAAGTAAGTTTTCTACATCGGTGCTGCCTGGCATTTTTCTACTCAAGCTCCATCCCAGTTGGCATAATTTGGAAGTTTCTTACACTTGACAACAACTTTTTTTTTTTTTTTTTCTTAACTCAAAATAAAAATGCTGGTGGATTTGTCATAGATTAAAAGCTCCTTTCCAGAAGAAACCCTTCTCTCCTCTGGTAGGCAGGTCTTGCTAAGGAGAAAATATAGAGGCACAAACTCCAACATCTCCCAGACAGACATGCATGGACCCTTCTCCATTGTCACACAGGTTCATAACCAGCTTCTCCAAAGGAAACTTTAGATACCATGTCTTATTTCAGGCCTGCCCTTCAATTTCTGGCAATGTAAAGTAGCACCACTGAATTTCAAGAAAAGTTTTCCAGTGTTTAGCAGGATTTTACTCTCAAACTGATGCTCAAAGGACATGCATTTCATTATTTCACAAAGTTTTCCTATTGTGCTTAATATGTTTATATACAGAAGGATGTCATGTTTAAGTATGTCTTAAATCTGATAGTTCCTCTTAAGACTGCTCCAACTCATACAACAATTTATTCACTATTGACCCCTGGCCAGGAATGCGTAATAATAATCATCAATTTCAGTATACTTCACAATATTTAGCAATTGTCCCTATTCCTTCAGCAGAAACCCCATCAGCAGTTACAGATGCAGGGCATCAGCAATGCTTCTTTAAAAGTGAGTAGATGAACACACAGTCCTGCAGGACTTTAGCTCTTCTAAGATATGAGGGAACAATGAAAAGGAGAAAAATGCAGTAACTTGCAACTCTTACAGTGAGCACTTTCACTGCTTTTCAGACCTGGTGTACACAAGCAGTTCAAGGTGCTTTTGTTATCACTAGTCTGCTTTTTATTCTTAATATTGTTTACCATCTTTCTTAAGATTTTTGCAAGTTTCCCACATAACTATCCACACTGCCATCTAGTGCAAAAAGTTGCTATCTTAAAAAAAAAGAATTATTAAACTGCTAATTTTAAGGGAGAATGTTGACAGTGTGTTTCTCCCATACACAGCAGCAAAGGGAGGTAAGAATTGCAAAACTCTCCTCTCCTTTCTTTTCAATGGTCAACACAGGTATCTCCTGCTATTGTGACTGCACACCATAGTACTCAAAGATGTGAGATGACTCTTAGGAAGAAAGACTTGTTTGCAGACAGAAATGACAGTTTATTACTAAATCAAGTATTGGGAACAGAAGAGGTTTTTCTGGTCCCTTTTTAATAAGCACATCAATTATACAGAAACCAGGGTGTGTCTGGGAACCTAATGAAATGCACCAGCAAGTGTCAGCCCACAGGGAAAACACACAGCCTCACCCCAAGAGGGTGGCAGATGTTACGACAAAATTACTATTTGTGTGTTACGCTAATCATTACGCTACATCTGAAGCCAAAGAACCTCTGGTTGTGGGTGCTGTCAGAAGTAACCTGCACAGGACGAGGATTACACAGCTGCCACATAGGAGAACTCAACAACAAGGCTCACCCGCAACTGATTTTAGCAGCAGCTTGTGAGCCAGTGCCACTGAGGGGCAGAGGGACAAGAAAGAGCAGCCAAGGCAGCAAGTGGGACCATGGGCTGGTTTCTGCTGCAGCCACCTGTCAAGGACAAGGAAGAGCCATGGGATGAAGCAATGGTCACTTGGCACCCTGCCAGGGGGTGAACCGTGGGATGCTAAGGGGTCCACACTGGTCAGCAGGATGAGTAAGAAAATCATACTGCCAACTGGTATAGAGTCTGGATGTTTCAAGCATCACAGTCTAGTACTCAAAAAAGTGTACCTCTTTAGTATGGGCCTTTTCCTATCCAAGGGATTTTTATGTCTCTAAGATGTAGAACCCCACTTACAGTTAAGTGTGGGAGGCTTGCCTGTCCAGAAGAGGAGGAGCTGCAGCTCCTCCCAAGAGCAGAAGTCAGAACTTCCAGTAAATACTGTAACTTATTCTCCACAGGAGTCTGCCTGCTTCCTCCAACTCAAAGTGAAAATAATGAAACCCATTTCTTCGATTAACTGCCCAAGTTACATTATGCTAATATGCCATGAGGTTTGTTCTTCCACTGGGACAGAGCAATGCCTCTGCAGCACCAATGAAGGCATAGTTTTTAGCATTTTGAGTTTTTCTACATGAAAAGCAAGAATGTTTGAGCACAAAGAGTAATACCCTCCTGCAGCATGACATCTGAAAAAGATGCCCATAACAGTAAAAACCAAAATAATAAATCCTTAATAAATCAGCAGCCCGTTCACTGTCATTACTACTACCTATTATGCCCTGGATTAGTAACAAAAAATCATGCTAAAAAGTCTGATATCAAAATAAGCCTGCCTACCTATGGCTGTCGAGTTAAGACGCTCACACAGTTACTTTCCTCAGCACACCTGTGAGAGGAACCAGAGTGGTTTTACAGCTAGGAAAAGACTGCTCTCGTTATAGACAGTCTTGTACGTGACTTTCCTTTCCACCCTGGAGCTGCAGACCTTATAAGCAGCGATCCAGTGATGTTCACTCTCTCCCCAAAGAGACCTGAAAGTTCCTTGCTTTTGTTATAAAGAAACAAGGTTCACCAATTTACACAAAAAACCCCAAACCAGGTGTGGAGTCCAAAGTTTTTTAAAACAACAAATGCTTTGCTAATGATGCAGTCTGAAGAAGACTCTGCACTTTTGAACAATTGCTGGAGGTTTTGTGTGTTGTGCCTTAAGAATTCTTGGAGAGGATCCCACGGAACTCAAGCACATCAGTACAACATGGAAAAACATTACTTTCTGTGCAACTTAGCTCACTTGCACTGCTAAACAACACAGAGAGGCAAGATAAGCAATTAGTGGACATGCCCCAGTCTGGCACCTTTGTTTCAAGTGGAATTACAAAGCTTTTTCACTTGGTAATAGGAAAGAGTTCGCTTCAGGGGAGTGGATGGCACTGCAGAGAGAAGTAAATTAGTGCACAGCACAGACAGCCACCTGGTAAATCCAGCCACCTTTGTGGCCAGCAGACCAAGCCTAGCTGTGTGCAGACCAGGCAGCAGTCACTTCTATTTGTCCTTCTGATGTCCAGCAACAGAAAAGCTTTGTCTAAAATGGAATAGATCCATTACCTACACTTGAGCTTTAATCCAAAAATTGAAGACTCACCTTTCCCAACTTACTGAAAAGTAAGGGAGGAGGAAGCTAATGACCCAGTCTAGAAGACATGATGATAAGTAGGATGACAGTGATAGCCTCCTGAAAGCAGTCACTACCCATGGTGCCAGCTCCAGGGACCATGATGGTAATCTGTTAAAGCCTCTCTCAAAGTTACAGAGGTCAACTAGCACTGTGAGGAGGCTCCACCTTTAGCTGCAGGTCCACTCTGCCATACCTGGGTCCAAGATAGCCACAGCTCATCAGTGGTCACTTGGTCACAATCCAGAGGGACAGTACTCAGCTTGATACCAAGGAGGCTCCTCGGTGACTTTTTGCCAACAAGTCCTACTGAAAAGTTAATCAGCCATAAAGCTGTCAGGGAGGGAAACAGTCTTTTGGTCTGGGAGGGAGGAGGACTTGGCAACTTGGCCAGCTCACCACATTGGCAATTCAGGTCTTACCATCTGAAGGCAGAGCTGATGAGTAGAGACATGATATCATGGCAATTAAGAGACCAAACCTGAGCAGCAAGGAAGGAGAGGATTTTCACTGGCACAGAGTAGTATTTCCTCCTCTCTCACACTAAAACAATAACTACCAATGCTATGAAGAAAGAAGCAAGTCTTTGTTAAATATGTAAAACCACTCATATCTGCTAATGCATACATTAACAGAACAGGATTTCCTTGATTCTTGCTCTTCTCCTCCTTCTGCAAGGCTAAAAATGCTCAAAATATTTTTTAAAATGGAAGACAAAAGAAATATATTTAAAAGTTCCATGATCATATTTTCACCAGCTTAGCAAGCCTCTGGCAACAATAAAGAAAAATGGGTATTTTTTCCCAGTATTCAGCTATCAACATGAAATTGGGTAGGAGAGAGAAACTATGCAATAAATACCAACACCCCTCCAATTTTAAGTATTTTTTTAATTTTAAATTTCAGTAAATTTAGAAATTATTATCTGGGTTTTTACTGGTGTATCTGAGAGAAAAATTGAAACTTTTGTTAATAAAAAGGCATATTAAATGTGTAACTTGAAAACTATGAATGAGGAACAAATGTTTCCCAAGTTTACAAATGCTAGGGGATGTCAGGCAGGATATAAAAGGAAAGTAAAATTGAAATGCATTCGCACAACCTAAATAACCCATGAAACATCTTGCCACAGGATGTTGTCTCTGTGCTCTGGACCACAAATTGTTGGAGGCTGGTGGTATATTCCGGGAATGCATACATGCCTGCCCTGTTGCTGTAATATTCCTTGGGCACTTTTCTCTAGTCCCCACCAGAGAACAGACTGAACCCTGTGGACTGTGACCTGAGCCCATACTGTCACATCTGCAAAAATAAAACAAAATCAAGTGACAGATGCAAACCACCACTTCAGATCATTTCTTCAACTAGTAACAGCATTACGAAAAGTGATTTGAAGTGACCATGTTATTTTTAAGCATTCAGCCTCATCTTTTTATGGGTAAATACATGCTAAACTCGGCAACTCCAGAAAGACCAAAGGATAGCACAGCAAGCTTGCACTTCTCTTTCCAGACATCTAGCTTTCTAGTTTTCTTTTTTGTTTGTTTTTAAATCAACACAGCATTTCCAAGTAATTTAGAATTACATTTCAAAGGAGGCACAAGCTCCATATCCTATCTCCACAGACACATGCCAAAATTCATCCAGAATTGCTAGCTAAATTTCAAAGGCGTGGAAATACTTGACTATCTCTCTGTCAGGTTGTGTGAGAATGCCGAAAGACAGACTTGTTTGTGGCAGTGTTGTTCATCTACAAATGGTGCGTTTCACTGTGGAATGCCTAACATAAACCACAAATTTCTTGAGGGAAGCCTGGCAAATGTAGGTATTATCACTGACTGGGAAATAAAGGTCCTTTTCGCACCCACAGTATGTTGTACTGAAAATTTGTTCTCGGGTGGAGAGGAAAATCTGCTCAACTTTCTAATTATCATGATTTATTTATATACACACCATGTTAAGAAAACCAGTGTTTGCAAAGGAGGCCATCCTGCTGAACAGAGAGGAGGGGAGACAGAGAGAGAACATCCCTCAGGGCACGTTCATGCAGATTTACACAGATATTACCTGATAGCTTAGTCCTAAAGCAGACTGTCTCTTGAGAAAAACAGAGTTGCCTGCTGCCAAGCTGCTGTGGCTGCTCACCCTCACGACTGTTACAGAGACTCCTGGGAACCTCTGGAGGTTGTTTTGTTCATTCTTGGCTTTTCTCCCTCACTTTAAATTGTATATCTTGATGATTACTCCACACAGTACCTTATTATCTGTTGAGCTACCTACTGCACACACCAGGACTTTTGGCAAGGGAAGGGCAGAGTAAAGGAAAACCAAACCTCTGAGGCAGTAGTATTCTGTTTACACAGCTTTACCAGGAGCAAAGCATGAATCCTAAACTGCATCACCTTCCATCTTCTGAAACCTCCATGGACCCACAGCAGAACTTCCCTGGGTTAGCAAGGCACTACAGCCCTCTGACCCATGGAGGCTGTGATGCACAGTCCTCCCTGGAGATTTGCCACAAACTCTCTGGGGAAATAGGGGTGCTCATTTCCTGCAAGGGCTCTGGAGGCAGCTGCTCAGCTGCCAGAGTTCAATTCGGGAAGCAGAGGGGCATCAGGCAGCAGAGTCATATGTGCAATGTGAGATTCTTGCCCAGGTTATCAGTTGTGACCTTGTCACAAATGCCACGGACAAATTCTGAGTTTCAGTAATTTTACTTGCTGTACAAACCTATGAAAACTATCTATACTCACCTTTCTGCCCAGCTTGACCCTCGTGGTTTCTGTACTAGGAGGCAGGGAGGCTAGCACAAGACTAATTCATGAGTCACATCCAAATCCCCAGACTAATTCTCTTGCACGACATTGAAGCCAATGCAGAATGATTTGTACAGTATTAACACTGGGCAATATTAACACTTTAAAACAAACAAAAACAACAACATAAAACCAACAACAACAACAAAACCACCAAAAATAAATCCAAACAACAATCCACAGCAGACTAGGCTAAGAACAAACTAATTTCCACTGGCAGATCCTGTAGGGCATCTGAGAGCTAATGGATGTTAATGTACAGTATTTTTCTTGGGTGCTGTACTTCTTCCTTCGACTAATTTAGAAAGTTTTGGGAAGACTAACCAGATACACTCCACCCTGCAAAACAGACACAGCAAGGAGATGTGGGAAACAATAGGGCAGCAGAAGGGAGGGTGTGTGGAACTCCCCTGGGGAAGCTGCATTGAGAGGATGCTGCTGAGTGCAATGGTGTAGGCAATGCCCTGCTGCAGCCAAAGGGGGCCAGGTGGCCTTTGGAGGGACTCAAACTGCTTTATTCATAAAGACATAGCACTTAATAGAAAGTACGGCACAGCAATAAAAAACACACTTCTCGTCGGGTTTTCAGACTTGCTCTGATGGCACACACAGAAGGGAACTCAGAGATAACACTGAATCGAAAGTGCTTACCAGTGAGTGGCTGTTGTACTCATTCAAGGTGTGCCTTTGTAGGAGTTCTAAAGGAATCAGGAGAGGAACTGAAGCAGCATAATGGTACCAGCTCTGCTACTGCACATGTGCTTGAGAAGGCTTGGGGTAACTCCAGGCACTCCTGGACTGAGGGTCAGTACCACAGTGTACCTATGACTGTCCTGTATTTCCAGGCTGTAAGTCTCAGTGGTCCATAAATGGGTATCAAGGTTCACCTACTCTCTGCCATGCCAGCAATAACATTTTTGGCAGTGTTGATATGGATGGCTCAGCAGCCCTGGGAACCATCCCACTACATATTACTGCCTTCAATGCTTTCAGCATTAAAAGCTATGTTTTAAAAGCCAAATTGCAAAATTTGTGACCATTTTGGAAGCGAGTTGTGCTTTTATGCATAAGTATCAGGAAACAGTAGAAGCACTGACAAAGTTAATCAAGAAGCCAATAAGCATACATGGTGACAGTGCTTGGATTCAACTCTTAACATTCTCATTACTCAAAACCTGGACACACAAACATATGCAAAGCCTAATAAAAAAATAAAAAAAAGTATAGAGACTTCTCTATGCTATTGCTGTCATCTGAAATCTTGAAAAGCACTGCCAAGACAGTGCTCTTAACAACAAATTATCATACAAAGATTTCACCAGTGGAGCAGTTGTCAATTACTAGCCTGCAATGACTGCAGCAGTACAGCAAAATCTTACTATACTACCATACATCCTATGTTGAGTATCAAATAAAGACAGAGTACACAAGCTGCCTATCAGAAATTAAACTATTTTGGCAGTGCTACATACAATGTGCATGTGTTTGTACTGTTGTGGAAGGCACACCAGGAATTGTATACCTGATCCAGTATAGAAATTGTATGTTTGCTGAAATAAAAACACCAGTTAAGGTTATCTGCATACTGTCTCTTGGTAAGACAAGGCACCAAACCCTAAAATAAATAACACTATTCCTTGTAGTTTGTCTCTACTTTGCCACTGATAGGTGATTCTCAGGATCTCAGTTTCTCTAAAGCTTATCTCCTCCCTTACAGAAACCCAAGCCAGCAGGCCTACTTTCCTTCATAAAGACATTTGATACAAATGGCTGAAAAGGAAAAAAGTCTCAATTTCCTCTGAGACTTTCTTCCTTCAAGAAATGTGGCCTCTACACAGGCATGTGATATGGCAGGAAAATCACCATCTCCATTCCCTGGACAAAGCAGGACAACCATATAAGACACCAAGGAGTCCCTCTGCAGATGGCCAGCAGCAGTTCTTAAACCAGGAGTCCTGCAACACATCTCAACTGATCTCACCACTGAGAGAACTGTCCTTCCAGTGCCACCATTCTGCCTGGATCCAGTTGCCCCCTGGGTGTTCCACTGTAAGCCAATCACACAGATAAACAGGTAAAAAACATAGGAGATTTTTTTCCCCTGTAGTGTGGGTTTTATCACCATTTAGTCCCTTGACCCAGCTCACATGTAGGCATAGATGGACTGGTATGCTGACACTCTGGGAGGTCATAGAGCTGCAGACCCTGAGGAGGGTTTAATCCTAATTAAATGACAGGCACCAACAGGGTGTCCCTCTTGACCAGCCAGATCTCCCATCCTCTCTTCCTTATGCCTGCTCTCAAGATGACAGTGAGGCCACAGGAAACTTGTGCTCTTCCTCCCTCCACTGTCCCCTGAAAACTTTTTCCTTGCTCCAGTCTGTGGGGGGACCTGTAAAACAGAAATAAACCCCATGGCTGTGCCATATTGCTGCATGCCTCAGGGAGCAGGGTCTATCACACACAGCCTTCATCTAATTCCCCACTCCCACAAGTCTTCAGAGCAGCACTTGTGGCAGTACCCACAGACTATGGCAGGCAATTTCAGCAGCGCTTGCTTTGCATGGAGGACTGAATCTAAAAATTGGCTTAACCATCATGGACAAAGCATGTAACTGTGCATATGGTAATTATCATGTACTTGTAATCATTATTCTCCAAGATTAATTACCCAAGCAATGGAAAGGGTGCTCTCAATTAGTCCTCTCAATGGTTGCTCCAGCATGCCTGTGCATTCAGAGGTGTGAATATGACCTGCTGCTTTGAACAGGGCTTCCTCACTTCTTTGCCAGACTTCAAAGAGCAAACAAGAAAGCAGCTTGAATTTTGCAGCAGCTTTGCTCCACTTAGGAGTTATCATCCCCATTCATGTTTTTGTTGACTTTTCAGCTTCCTAGGAAAAATACATTTATCATAATGAAACAGCTTAATAATTTTCTAGTGCCTTGTAACAGACAGTAAAGCTATCTCCAGTCATTTCATCATCTCACCTGTAGAGCCTGCAACAGAGAACAGTTTTATAAGCAATGGAAGCAAGCAGAGGATTTGCAGAGCTGTTGAGGACACCAAAATCTAAGGGCTTTTGAGGAAGTCTGAATTTATGCCCTCTGGATTGGTTTTAACCATGTGACAGGGCAAACAGCTATTGCCTTTTAAAGTTATCCTGAATGTTTAAAATTTGTGTACCATAACCAAGAGACAGGAAACAGACACTGCCTGCTATACTCATCCTAAGCACAAGTCCTAGCCTCAAAATAAGATTTCCTCTATAGCAGACATAGGATAACTATCTGCTCCTTCAAAGCTGTCACAGGGTACATAGTTTTGGGAACTGCAACATTAAAATCTTCTGAATTCCACAACAATTTAACACATTTGAAAATAGACTTACACAGATTAAGTGACAAAAATACAGCAGTAAATTTGCTGGCAATAAATAGTTTTCCTTTCTACACATGCACATTTTTATATGTACAGACTGTTAGAGTCAAGAACAAAATAATCCCTTGCTTCCCAAGTCAGGACAGCAAGCAAACAGATTTAGGGTATAAATATTAGTACCCCAGGCAGAAATGCCTGAAAAAACTCTGCAGTTTTTCTTCATTTTCCTGATCACACAGAAGGATAGGAGGAGGGTCACAGGTACCAAAGATAAACAGTACTCACATAAAAAAATCTTTTTATTGGCTACAAATGAACAAAAAAATAAACCCATGATCTTAGAGTGAAGACCTTCAGGAATGTCCAAGCAACTGTGTTTATGGACTGAAGCATGAACAACTCCTGCCTCCTAAAATGAAACTGACTAATTTTACATTTCACTCTCCATTGCCTAAGAACCAAATTTTGTAACTCCACACCGAAATGTAGCATGCAGCATTTACCTGAATTCCCCTGTGTGAAGAACAAAACAGTGAAACAGAAAACAAACTACAATTGCCATGTAGTTCCATCCTATTCCTTACTCACATTCTCCCTCTGAGTCTTTCTCAATTGTTTCATTTCATTAACACAATAGAAATATTTTTGTCAGGTTAGTTTTCTGCTGAGCAACAGAGAAAACTCAGAGAAAACCCTCCTTTTATCTTCAGGCCCCAACTGTCCAGCCTTGACCCAGACTAGGAAACTTCTCCAGCTAAAGAAGAACCTGAACAAGAAGAGCCTGCCATATGCAGAATTCAGATACATGCCTGCCTTCTTCCTTTTCCCTACAGAAGAGGTTTTTTTCTAGTGTCCTCTTACTCCCGTGACATCCCCACCTCCCCACAATCTGCTCCTTCCGAAACTACAGTGTGATACAAACGTGTTTTTTGCACCAAAATGCCGTGCTTGGTAACAGCAATACCTACTCTGTACAAACCCACAACTGTAAACATATGCTAAATATTTAAACAGGAAGCAATGCCCCTCCAGGTTTTAAATCCAGTGCTAAAGGTGTATGTTTTATAACCTCAGGAACTATGAGATAGTCAGTAGGGTAGGATATATAATTGTTAGGCCTCATTAGTAAGTTTGAGAACACAAAACAGCCTTGGAAGAATCATGAACCACTGGCCATCTGCTAGGGTACTGTCACCCCACATCACTCACCCTCCTGCCTCCTGAAAATCTCACCACCAAGGCTGACCTCTGAAATCTATGTTCCCCTTTCTTTGTACCACACATGGAGGAAGGTGGTCAGTGAACACTTGGCATGAAGCTGTGGAGGGACATCTCTGCATGTAGCCAACGTAGCAAAAGTTTTACTAAATGCTAATGCCAAGTGATTGCTTACAATCTGCATCTATCGTTTTCCTGAGCCTGTTCTGTGATACAGCGTACTAAGAGAGATGGGGTACTAATACGGTTCTTTGAATACCAGCTCCTTTAGCATATTTGTTAATCCACAGCCACCACTTCTCAGTGTTCTACAGGGAACACCTGCAAAACTAGCATGCTGTAAACATTCATGATGTAACACGATTACTGAACCAGAAGGCATTTGTAAAGCACTCAGTGGAGGAAATACAAGGAGGACAGACATTATAGAAGAGGAAAAAAAAAAAAAAAGTAAAAGAAGAAGAGCATTATAGCATCTCTTACTTTAAAACAAAACAACAATGACAACAAAAAAACCATCACAAACCAACCAACCAACCTACTGAAAAAACCTTCCAAAAAAAATCCCCAACCAAAACAAACAACTTCATTCTTTCATGAGGAGGCAGGAACTATCTGCAGCAAACCAACAAGTAAATCTCCTCCTTTGTCTGTTAATTATTCCACAAAGCAAGGGTGGAGAGAGGAAGCCACCCCCTAGCACAGAGTGACCCTGCATCATTTGGAACTACTTTTGACTTTGTTTCTTCCCCTAGAATGACTAGAATTGGAAATTAATAGAGTAGGACTTTCATGTTTATTTGTATTGCTACATGGATTTTTAACTTTCAAATCTTTAATTTCATTCTTCCAGTCTCTTTACAAGCTAGTGATCCTGAAATAATGTGTTCAGTCTTCTATTTCAAATTCTGTAAGAAAAAAATAGAAATCTACCCCTACAAGGCCGGTTTCCTGCAAGGATCCACACACTGCGGGTTACCATCTTGCATGAACTCCTGTTATCTCCTAGATATCCTTCTTTCTCACTGTTTTCTCTGTTTACAAGGTCTTGCATTATTGTTTTGTTGTTTTTTTTTTAATGTGGTCCTGCCTGTATATTCATTACATCTAGATGAAGGATATATGACATTTGGAGATGAAGGTTCAGAGTGCAGTTCTCTGGGTAACAACTGCTGTCATCAGCTTGTATCGGACTTAAATGAATTATCTGTACCATCAGCCTCAGAGAGCCTTTTCAGAAGTGCCCTACCGAAGAATAGATTAGGTAGTACTAAATTAGGCAACCCTTAATCACCTATACAAAAGGAAGCATGGAAGTCAACCTCTGAAGCTCTTAACAGCTGAAATAATGCTTAATGATATTCCTTTCAAAATCTGGGCTATAGAGCTCTTGTTGCTCAATATATTAGCAATCTCAAAAACACAATTACCCATCTCTATAGCACATGCACAAATCTTTACATAATTAATGTTTAAGTCACTTTTAAGCACTCAAAAACCCCACAGGCAGATTAATACTACAGCTAATGGTGGGCTACCACAAGTTAAGCAGGTACTCTTCTTCCAAGGAACAAACCTGATACAGAAATGCTCAAAGGTGGAAAGGGAACTAACAGAAGAACACTCCTTCTCTTAACTTTGTCAGATCACAGTTCATTGACTGTGCATGCCCCCCAAGTTCTCCTGTGTAAGACTTCTTTGCCTCCAAAATTCCTTGAACTTCTAAGCACTTTTTTCCTATGTATCTAAAGATAAAACCTATTTCCAGAGTCCAAACAGTTATTTGGTGACCACTGATAGATCATAAATTGTTTCACATGCCTAACAAAAGACACAGTGCCTCAGTAACCACCCTCTTTTTAGTACAAAGAAGAAATGTGTCTGCTGTCCAAAAGGAGATTTCAGTTTTAAATAAATTACTAATTCTCATTTATATGCATTTTCAATTAAAGCCACGCCCAGTTAACCAGCCTCAACAAAGCCATGTTATTAATGCATTTAAACCTATGCTTACCTGCTTAGTCTGATCTAGCCACAACTAAAAAGAAATTTTACAGGAACTTGAAAGTGCACAGTCAAAAGTTAAATATAGACATGTGAAATAATGAGATGCATATTTCTGCTGCAAAGTTACACTACACAAGCAAACTCCTCCCTAAATAGAAATCCCATCAATTACTGACTTTCAGAGGCAGTCTGCTCACTTCTCTATGTCTCTTTAAAACATCAAGAATCCTATTGAAATAGACATTTTTGGGCAAGTTGGCACTATTTTTATATCATAGAATTTAGAGAAAAATGAAGAAAGCTGTGAATTAAAAAAGTGACAGAAAACATTTTCCTTCTTTCCTACGACTTTTAATGTGGCCAGAAGAAGCAGTAATCCATCCTTCACTAAGGACTGATTTAAAATGAGATGTCTTGACGCTCTTTCAAATTTGATAAACAGCTCTTTTACCCTTTGGGAATCACGGGCACATTCACATGGGGATACATGGGGTTGTTCTTCCCCAGATGCAGCACTCTAAACTTGCTCTTGTTCAATTGCATTAAATTTCTCCTTGTCTAGCTCTCCAGCCTGTCCAGGTCATGCTGGATGTCATCACAGCCTGCTGCTGTGTCAGCCACTCCTCTCAGCTTGGTGTCATCAGCAAACTTACGGAGGGTGCACTCTATCCCTTTGTCCAGGTCATTGATGAACATATTGAATAGTATTGGGCTCAGCACTGACCCTTGGGGGACACCACTAGTCACATACTAGTGGAGACTCTACTCTACTGACCACAGCTCACTGGGCTCTTTGAACACAGCTCCCATCTGCTGCAGGGCCCAGTATGGGACTCTCCCTGTGCCAACTCCACAGCATTACAGTGATGTCATTACCATCAGGAGGTTTGGTTTGATACTGGTTTTGTACATATTTGTATATATTCAATTATTATTATTTTCATTAAAACGGTTCTAGTTTCCTTTTCCAACGGCTCAGTCTTTCTCCCTTATTCCTTTTCTCTTCCCCTTTGGGGAGGGAAGGGGGTTAAAAGAGAGTGTCTGTTATCAGTCTGTTGGCTGCCCTGACCCTAAACCGTGTCACTCTCAGATAATTAACTTTGAGGTTGTTGGGGCATATTTCAAGCACTGTATCTATTAACCATTCAATTAAGTCAATTACAAATTTTCTTTAGACATCTCAAAGATGACAGCTACATTCACTTATAACAAGTCCTAACTGCCTGTACCTAAATTTGTCTTGTACGCCCATGACATTGTTACTGAATCCTCACACTAATCTTTGGGAAGAAACTACACTTTCCCCTGCATCCTTCTTTATCAGGAAATATCACTGCTGATGTATCTCTACTCAGGCAGTTGCAGTCCCTCATCAGCTGTAGCACTGTGTGGAATCAAGGCAGCAAAAAATGTCAAAACAGTTGCAGCCAAGGCAAAGAAGGCGGAGAAAGCTGTAAAAAACTCCAACCTCCTAAAGTCACTTGTTACTTAATTCTGAAGTAAGCCACAGGCTCCATCTAAGGTAGTGAATCCTAACAGTAGATACAAGGTTTAAGAAGTATCTGTCAATCTCACTTTGAAGCTTTGCGTTTTCTATAGGCACACTACAGAAAGCTTTCAGGAATACAATCCGTCTAGCAAAAAAAAAGTAAAACAACATAACAAAATTCTGCATTTTTATAGCAGGGTATTTCAGGTGCACAACAATATCCTGCCTTAAACAAGAATGAGGAAAGATTAAAAACTTTGAAAATCACTTTAGGATCATGCTGGATCCAAACCTTATTTACTTCCATTTTCCCTTCCAAAGCAAACTTCAGCTCTAAAAAAAAAAATAATAAAATATATATATAATCTTTCAGATATTTAAGCTTGCAGTGAGATTAGGAGGAGGCACAACCATTTTCCCAAACAACATCTCAGTTTCTACCAACCCAGCAATTCTTCTGCCATTTCATAACTGCTTATGTTTATGCAGCATACAGCTTAGCCCTGTTTGCATTGATGCATACTGGGAAAATCTGTGCAGCCATCCTTGAACACCCTCATTAAGAGCAGCATGAAAGTGAGGAGTAAATGGGGAAGAGGAGAAGACTAAAGCACCCTAAGGCTCTATGTGCTATAGATAGCAGATGGGTATCCACCTTGGCACACCACATTTCATGGAAACCACAGAAGAGCTGACATCCAAAACTGTTGTTAGGAGGAGAAGGTTAAAAAGTTTTCTGCCCTCTGCAAAGAAAGAAAGGACACACCAAATTCATTCTGGGAAGATAATAACTAGAGACCTCTGAAAGTACAAGTCATGATTAGTTATCATGGTTACAAATGTTATGTCAGGACACAGCTCTATTTAAAGCAAGTTTTGCAGAAAGGTAATTACTTTTACAGCACAAAGTTAGTTTAAGCTTGGCATCTGGTGAACTCATTGAACAGTCTCATTAAGAATGAGTTTCTGTCAGAGCAAAACTGCTCAGAGCAGATAACAGCCTTCTTATCAACAGTAATTTGCAAAAATCAGTATGCATTTCATTATCCTCCCCATCTCTTTCCATTAGTGGTGGGCAGTATTATGTAACAAGCGAAAGAAGAAAAAATATTTTGTCCATTAAGATTGTCCATAAGTTGCACAGGATGAGCAAGTCCTGCAACCCAGCTGGCAGAACCAGTGTTGGTACTGCAGGCAGGGTGAACTATGTCCTGCTGAAAGCACTGATTCCACCCAAGGCTTTGGCTGGCTGTGTAGTAACAGGCTGCAGATTTCAACTCTGAGGTAATTGGAGCACAAGGCATCTGTGTTATAACTAAGACAGGTTTTTCAGCACTGATCAAACCTGGAAGAGACTGCTTTAGTTTGTCTCACCAAAAAAAGTTTTATACCTCTTTCTGTCCAAAGAGAAGGGGGGGGGGGCGGGAACAGAAAGATTTTTTCCCTCACGGATAAGGGCTAGTGCCA
>JANHGL010002474.1:0-28468 GCA_024611195.1 Ceyx melanurus | reverse complement strand
CCTCACCCACCCCCCACCCCCAATAGTCTCCCTTCACATGAAAAGGGACTCTCACACCAAAGAGGAACGCCCCATGGAGGGGTGTTTCCTCATAAACTGTCATACAGCTCTTCATTTAATTCTGTGTAACGATAACAGTCATTGCCTGCCAATAACCTGCAGCAATTTGCACCACAACTTTTGTAATGGTCTGAGAACAAGGAGAGACAATGTACTGTAATGTAAATGTTTACGAGTTAGTAGGTTCTAAAGAGCTGATAATGGTGTGGTTGTTAGAAAATAAAAAAGAAGAAAAAAAAAAGTTGCAAAATCAACTTTCAACATTCTGGTGATAAAACAGCTTCTGGGCTAAAGCCAGAACACCTTATCTGCCGTACATGATGCCACCTCTTGGTACAGAGACTAGCTCTTCACATACTGCAAATGGACTTTGATCTTCTTGTAACTTGTTAAAACACATGATATAAGGAATAATGTACTCAGCAGTAGTTTGAAGTGCCTGTACCAATAGGAACAGGTTTCTGAGCAGTCAGAGAGCAAAGGGGAAGGTAACATCTGACATACAACCTGCAGCAGGGCAAAGCCTTGTAGCCTGCCCTGAAACACAGGATGGAAAGATGCAGAAGGGTCATTCATTCACTGTGGCACAAACGAGCCCAAGCCAGGAAAAAGAGTTCGTCTGCCAAGCAGAACAGACAAATTCAGAGTCTGAATAGCTTCTGCCCAGTCCTCTCTTCCTCCTCCCCACCAATCACATCTATAACTGAGGCAATTCCAAGACAATCCTGTTTTTGTTGCCCCTCTCAAGAAGCACAGCCCTGCTGCAAAGCATAGCCCCATGCATTTATGCATGAGTTACTTTAGCAAGGGGACTCTCACATTGCTGGTAAATGGGATACACCAGCTCAGCTAGAAACCTGTCAGGCAGGGCTGACTTCTCACGTTTCAGTTCGTTTGCCCAGGCAGAGGTCGAAGCACGAGAAAGGGCAGCTTCACCTTGGTCGGGGTTCCCACTACAGCAGTCAGAGACTGGTTTCAACAATCAGAATGTTTCTTGTGGCAAAAGCAAAGAGACAATTTTTTATCTAGTACAAAGTGCACTGCATTGAGAAAGGGAGGCAACACATGGCATAAGCTGCATCAAAAGCCTCCTTGAGCATTTTGTGCTCTTAAGTGAGGAAGTCCTCAAGGAAGTCTGCCAGTTCCAACACAGATTCATATAAATCCTACACCACTGAAAAAAGCATAATGATTAATTTACAAATTAAAGCATTTGGTAGGTAGGTGTTGAAGTAGTAGTTCTCACACTTGGACCCAAAATATATCAGCTTATAAAAAATGGAAAGGTGTCATAAAAGACACTTGCTATCCAATTACTTTCAAAAATAAAAGTTTTTCACAGGCATCTGGTGCACATGTAACTTTGAGGCTGACTAATAAAAGGTTGTCTCTTGTTTGGTTGGTTGGTTTGGTTGGTTTTTTTTGACCCAAAGGCTGAATGTGAATTGTACATCATAGAAGTGATAATTTAATCACTTCAGCCTCCAACAATAAAAAACAGTCAAGATAGTGAAAAAATAGCAGTAAATAGCAGTAAAACTCATCAAGCCATACAAACAGATGTGCTCAATCTTAACATCTTTACCTTTCAAGTCAGGTGATTGACTCACCATTCCCCATTCCCTCAAAAGCCCGATGTCCTACTCCCTCCTCCAATACCTTCCCTATACAAACTGTGGAGTTCATCATGGCATTCCTGAATAATTTTCTTGGTAGGTCAAACAGTGCCATGACTCACCACTGCAATGTGTATCTAGCTGGCAGTTAGCAACCTGAGTTTTAACCAAGAATGGGCAAACTTCTGAAAAGAAATGGCACAAATATCCAGTCTAACAAATCGAGGATTCTGCCTTAAATTAAGCTTCACTGACAGTGTTAGAGCTTTCCCAGTGCTTTCTTCTATCTGATCTTCGGGGAAATCATGGAATCATTCTGACTGGAAAAAAAACTTCCAGATCAAGTCCAGCCATTAACCCAGAAGTGCCAGGTTCCACTTTTTATATGTCTTTTAAAATACCTTGAGGGATGTTGACCCCCAACACTTCCCAGGGACTGCAACACCAATATCTGGATTCATGTCCAGAAAGTAACAGAGATCCCCCACAACATTTTGTGGGGATCTTTTTCTCCTTTTCCACATGTCCCCTCCTACACACATACCTAGTTCTTTGTTCGTTCTCTACAGGACTAAGCTACCAAAACCCATCCTAGATTTAAAAATGTATTTCCTAGGGCTCTAAAGATTAATGGGCTTTACAAGGCCATCTTAGTTGAGATAATTGACACTAAGCAAAGAATGGAGGGAGAAGTGTGTCACAATTGAATATAAGAAATGTTTCCAGAAAGAATGAAAACTGGGAATACTCTCATAGTTTTCATTTAACTTCTCTCAATTATGTGCTGTACTGCATTCCTTATCCAGTTATATCCTTTGCTTGTTAACATCATATCACAAAACACCTGACAAGCAACACCACACAATGAAATGCTTCCTTAAGGACAGCAGAGATAGGAAAGGGCATGAAGGCAATTGCTTTGTCTTGCAATTAAAAGGAACTGGGAAGGTGGAGGATGAAACTGAAAAGCATCATAAACCACTATCTTGCTTGCTTAGTTTCTAGGTCAGATAGCCTCTCACTTGCCTCTGTGACACAGGCATAGGGCTGCTCCAGATTAGAGCCACCTGCTTAATCTCTGGTCCCATCCCAGCTAGACAAGTTGTGAAAGGGAGGGAAAGGGGCCTAACAACATTTAAAAGGCAGAACACTTGACAAAGTAATCTTAACCTTCAAAATTAAGTTAAAGATACAGAGCTGACTGTTGTTATTATCTCAAAAAACAGCTGCTTGGATACATTTGTAATCTTGACGGACCCCAAAAATATTGAACTGCTAGATTTCAAGTGACAAAAGCAAATCTCCATCGAAACTCTATTTTACTTCACTCTATTTCCCTCTCCTTTTAGGAAATGAAAACATTCCCCAGCTGTCAAGCATCACTACATATTTTCATGTGTGTAGCACAGCTGCAGCTGACAACAATGAAATAGGCAGCTCATCTACTCTAGAACCACACCAAAAAACTGCATTTTAGGGAATCTACATCCCTCACATCCATCTCCATATTGAGGCCTGGAGGCTGAAGGTCCCCTTACTTTAGGACAGGCCACATTCTGAAACTCTGAGTTGGCAGAAGGAGAGACATCAGGGTTAACATCCTCCACTGGCACCAAGGTAAACCTCAGACCAGGTCACTTGGCTTTGCACTTTTGGTTTTCCATGTACATGTTGCCTATCTGCCTTCAGCATTTTCAAATTGATCTTCCTGATATTCCAGGGCTTATATACCTAAGGGATTACATTTTTGGAAGGGCTATGGTAGATCAGCCTCCAAAATCCAGCACTATCTGGGTATGACCCTCAATGTCCACTACTCACTCCTGTAACAGATCTGAGAAATTTCCAGTACTAAACCGAGATAAAAATAAGCCTAAAGCTTTGAAAACATAATGAACGGATGAACTCAAAACTGCATTGTGCTTCTAGGTGGTATTCTCCTCACTAAACCAGGGGGTTCTCAAAAGTGTAAACTTGGTGCAATATCACTGAGGATCACTGCCATGACAATGGTCTTTCCCTTGTGTAAATGTTAAAAAGGAAACACAACAGCTGTCTCATCAGAGGTTCTGAATCAATGACTCAAAAAAGAAAAGCTAAAAATAAAATATTTCTGAATTTACCTCCTGTGAAGTAAAATTCAGAATAACCACTGTATGACCTTCCACCTTCAAGAGCACCATAATCTAGATAAGGTGATTAATTTTGGACAAGGGGTGGCAGAGAGAAACAAGCATTTACAGGGATTCAGTGACCAGGAAAATTAAGCAAACAAGCATGTAGCCTCCAACAGAAGGACAGATTATTCTCCAGACTCCCACCACTAGCTCTTAAAAGAACAGTTTCATTTCAAGCCCTATCAGTCCAAGACATTTATCTTGTGTGTGTCCTTCAGAAACAAAGCAGAAGGATAGTTGGTCCCAGAGCATAAGTAGGAAAGACTAGCAACACAAGGACAACTGTGAGACATTTGTTGCTGGTCAGGATGTTCTTCTCTGATGAAATTGTTTCATGGTAGCATATTCACCAATGACGTATATTAGAAACTCCACAAAAGGTAGCATGTGCAAATGGCTATTATATTACTATCCTTTCAGCCAAAATATAAGTAGGGAGACTGTCATTACAATAATAGTACTCTATCTCCCCATATTTATATGCATACAAAAAAAATCCTAAACTAAACATTGGACTTTCAGGCTCCAAATTACAAATATTAAATTGTAATTTAACAACTTAATCTCTCAAACCTGACTAGGTGAAAATAACACATGTGCACTGTGTGATTTTCAACATGCTTCCCTCAACAGCCAAAAGAATAGTATAAAACAGCAAAACTAACCACTACTCACACAGTCCATAAAACACGAAGGTCATTGAGTAAAGCAGCCTCAACCAATTCCGCCTGAAAAGTTACAGGCACTCCTTTGCAACTGCCAGCAGCAGAAGGCAGAGGAGTGAAAGGACAGGGTGGAGAAGCAGAGGAAAAGGGCAGCACAAGCTTTGCAAGTACACTGCTTTTACGTCAGTGTGAAGGCTCCATGTGCTCACAGGCACTCAGAATCACTGCAGATGAAAAACTACCAACTTAACCTTGGTCCTTCCATGGCTTCTACCTATCAAGCTTGGATTTGTGCAGGGCAATTCAGGTTGTTGCAGCAGTTTGGAAACAGTTGTCCACCAGAAAGAGATACGACAGATTTCACACAGACACACACACACGCTTATGAGCTCTCTAGTACTGCCTCATTATGAAGTACTGCCATTCAAAATGAAATCACCTCTTTAAGCCATAAGTACTCCTCCAGTAAGATATATTTCAAACAGCCAGTTATATTGTAACGCTGAAACCTGCCCAGTAACACAAACCATATCGAATTTCACTACTTCATGAACAAGCAAAAAAAGAGAAAATACTAAACTTACAAGTTATTCCACTGTTTCTCTATAGCACACCTTACATCATTGAACTACAATGCCTGAAAAGTAACTTGACCTCTCTGGGAAGGTGGGTGGTATTATACAAGCTGAAACACTAGAAACATGCATAATTACACTGGGTATTTGCCACACATTCTTTCATCCGTGAACCAATATGAATGGAAAAGTCATGCTGACACTCCAGGCTTAGATTATGTCCAAACCATCAATTAAAAAAGATTTTTCTTGAGGCCCCAAGAGAATTTTTTTCTTTGTACTTAAGTCATGCATATGTTTCAAAGACACAACGATAGTGCTGCTAGCCCAAAGCCAAGACAACAGAGTTACATGATGTATTTTCAGATGTCTTTTCATTTTCTTTCCACTGACAACAGTGTCACTTTGTTCTCCTCCAACCCTAGGCACCCAATTTATGCAGCACTTCTGAGGACACCTGCCAGGGTACCAGCCACATCCTATTGCCAATAATCTGACCATTTCTGCACATCTGTGAAGTGCCTGCCTGATGCTCAGCACAAGCACACCAAAGACCTTTAGAAGAAGCAGTCCAGAGGGCTGGTTGGAACAGAAACACTACAGGAAGGACAAACGGGCCAGATAAATGAAGAGACCATGCTTGCTCCTACAAGCACTGGCAAGCACAGCTCACATCATAGCTGATTATGCTTATGACAATATCCCCTTCACAACAAACACACACAGTCACATATGTATGCAGTGTTCTCTTCATGGAAAAAAACCATTCACCTTTTGAGTTTCAGGTGACAGAACCAGAAGACACTGACATTTTGCAAGCCAATATTCACAGCAAAGCCTAGAAAAATGCATAACACTTTCAGAACTTTTAAGGCTAGAAGTCAAGATTTCATTTTTTCTTAAGGAGAAAATGCCATTCCCAAAGACAGAAGTTCTACACATGCATTTAACTACAGTCTCATGTTACAGTAAATCCTCCTATTCCTCAAACTCAAGACCTAGCCACACTCCTGATTGAGATGCAGCAACACCTATTGTTGCTATGAACCCAGCTGTTCCTCAAGTTACTTTGATATCAACATCCACATGTTGCAGTCATGGGCAACTGACTTGCCCATCACCTTTCCACAGTGAAACACTTGGAGCATTCTTAATTCAGAACATTTCATTCCTGGTGCTTCTGAGAAATAGATGTGGAAACCACAGTATTTCTTTCACCTAATCCAACCCCCCCTCCCAGCCCTAGGGACAATGAATGATTTTGGAACACTCTTCTAGCAGAAACATAAATAATTCTAGAATAATTCTTCTCTTTGGTACTTCAAGCATCCCAGCTCTCTCCGCTTCTTCCCTGTCATTATACAATTCCTAAACCTTTGAGGATCATAGCAATGCATCTAGTGAAGTATGTATATCTTAGAACATGGAAGCCACAATATCTGACCTAAATGTATCGAGTTCATGTTCCATCTTCATGCAGGATATATAGGTCAGGAAACATGAGTTGCAACAATGACCACATGGAAAGAAAGTAAAAACAGCACATTTTTTTCACATATATCTGAAATCTAAAGATATGATAATTGGTCAGTGTTAAGACAATAATTAAGACAACATAAGCAGAACTTGCTGCAGAGCAGTTTCTTCGTTAGTTTTAAGCCTGCTTCACCAAATAGTGGTTTACTCAAAGGTTAAACCCTTCATGCCTTCCTACACACTTCAGAGAACAGTGGGCAGCTTTATTTTGAAGTTTCTCTTCCATACAACCTAAAAATACATTAAAATATTATTATTAATTAGTGTTAAATTAGTGTTGCATTATTAGTGCAACACTCTTAAGCCTAAGTTCGAGTATCTATGAAAAATGTCTAAGCTAACAAAGTCAAATGAGAGTGGTGTGTGATAAAAAGAGAAGAAAAAAAATACGTTCATTTCAGCCCAGAAACTGTTACAGAGCAAAGAGCAGAGTATGTATCAAACCCTGACTGGAATAATTGCCACTGTGTAAGAGCAGGAGTTTCTCAAGCCTTTTTCAGTATTTGATTTTTTCATTAAATATGAGAGAAAAGTCAATAATATAGTTTCAAGATTTTAATTTAGAAATGGTTTGATTACAACTTACCAAGTCATACTCCTGAAAAAGAGTGACTAGGACACGGAGCTAATTAGGGCTTGTCAGTTAAGCTCCTTCTGCTTTGTTCAGAAAAGCTAGACAAATGGCTTATCCATGGATAGACCTGAGGGCCTTTCACAAATATTTTGTGTTCCACTGCAAGCTTAGGCACGTAAACACCTGGAATGCCCATTAGAAATGTGAACACCTCCCCCTCTGCCCTGCAGTGAGTGTCTTCAGAACAGTTTCATCAACAGTGACAGAAAAAAATCTGTATTGGAGGGCTTCCATCAGGGAGAAAAACAAAAAAAAACCAAACAAAAAAAAACACTAGAGCTTGTCCATACAAACACAAGGGAAAAAGGCATGAGGGGAGATTCAAGTGCATAAACAAGTTTTCCAATCAGCAGTTCTTTAATTCTCTCAAAAGGTAAGCAACTGCTTTGGATTAGTAATAAAACACTCTTTTCCAGAAGTGCTGTAGACCAGACTGCTCTGGGGGAAACAGCAGTGAGAATCATTTATGTTTGGTTTTTTTTTCTGGACGTGCAGTCCAGTTTGGAAATGCTCTAAAGCATCGAGAAGCTAAGACAATGAATTCAAAGTCATCCTGGCATTTCTGACACCACTGAAGATTGAGAGCATAGAGAAAACCAATGACACTGTATGAAAAGTGGGAATCTAAAGATGCTCACAGCTGTGCTGACCATGCCAGGGCCCGTGATTAATAAACCAGTTGCTCACCATGCAGCAGATACTTTGATACCACATTTCACAACATAGCTGCCACAATTCCTGCCAAGGAACTTCTTGCTGCATGAACCATGTCTAAGGTGGGAAGAGCTCACAGATCTCTCTGGGACACTTTCTGCATCGCTTCTGATAAACCAGCAATGTCAGTGCCTTCAGCTTAGACTACAAAGATGCATGAAGAATTGCAGCTAGTAAGCTTAATCATTGGACCATTTTTTAATTCATTTTTTTATTTTTTTAATATACCTTATTTACCTTGCCACTTCAGAAACTGCATAATAGGTACAGCTTAGTTACCTTAAACATTCTTTTTGAAAAATCAAGGAATCAAAGTCTTCCTCTTCACAGATACTCCATAGGAAAGCAAAGAAAGTGTCTGGTGAGACAAATGCAGCAGCAAACAACCAGGGAGATAAACTACCATTCACATTTTATTCCAATGAGTAATAATTACATGGTTTAAAAATACACAAAATTCATGCATATGTTAAAACATGAAAGAAACTTCTCTCAAGAGCTAGATGCTCTGAGATCACATTTCAAAGCAATGTGTTATCATTCTGCTTATCTTTTGGGAAAACCAGCACAGCTTCAGTGCTATTAACACAGGAATTCCAGCGTCTCCTTTGTGACCTTCCACAGAAGCCTCAGGAGTCAAAAGCAGCAGCTTCTCCGTGTGGAGCTGCAATGCTAATATATCTGTACTATCAACAATAGCCTCCTGTAACAACAGGACCATCAACTTCCCACAGGAAAGAAGGGTCTATGTATACACTGCAAGACTGACACAAACAGCTTCTGCACAACCATAAATTAAAAATTGTTCTTCTAAAGGTAATTCCAGAAATTCGTTTTTGTTATGCAGTTGGAAAAAAGTTCACATATTTACTTTCATGTTTCCTTAAATAAATACCCACAGTCTATCAAAACAGTAACAAATAAAAGACTGCTTTATTAGTGTAATAGTTAATGAACAAAATAAAGCTCACAAAAAAGATGTGAGCAGAGCAGCTTCACTGCTCTGACAGTGAAGTGTTATGCAGAGATTGAGAGAGAGAGAGATTGAGAGAGAGAGAGAGAGAGAGATTGAGAGAGAGAGAGAGAGGGGGGTTTGGGGAAAAGGTGTGAGGTGTTTTATCCCCTTGAGCCACGTCACAGTAAATCCTTGGTGAAACTTCATAAGCACAAGCAAGTCTACAGTGACAAGGTTGGTCCCTGTCCTTCATACTGAAGTGGTCATGCCCTTCTACCCCAGCATTTGTCAGCAAAGCTACCAACAGGGTCTACTCCCTAGAAAGAGAGCAACACGGACAGGTGAGGAAGTAATGACAACTGCTCTGCAAAGGCCCTGGGCTCCATGAAAAAAAGCCAGAGAAAATCTGACCTGAATCCCACTTAGCGTGCTTGGCATAAACACACTCAAAGGTGGCATCGTAGTTTAGGGTCAGGGCAGCTAGTAACCCTGTAACAGATGTTCTCTGTTAACCCCCCTCCCTCAACAAAGAGAAAGGAAATAAGGGAGACTCAGCGATTACAAAAGGAAACTAGAACACATTTAATGGGGAAAATAAAAAGACTAAAATTATATACAAAACCAGTATCAAACCCAAAACCACACCAACAGTAATTACATCATCATCATCACTGATGCTGTGGGGCAGGCATAGGGAAAGTCCCAGACTGGGCCCAGCAGCAGATGGGAGCTGTGTTCAGGAGCTGCATTCAGGTATCAGATTCAGAAACACAGCAATCAGGATTGAAGGCAGAAGAGATGGAGTCCTCCTTAGATACTGGCCATTGAAGCACAAGAGGAAGAACTGAGAGCCTGAACCTCATGAACCCTCAGCTTTATACTGAATAAGAAATATATATGATCCATCGGATCGGACATCTAACTTGCTGCACCCCCAGTGTGGTACGTAAGATTCAGTAGTGCACACCAATCCTTGGTACTCACTCTAAACATGAAGCATTAGAAGCAGATGCTGGGAAAACTTGCTGCTGACTTCAGACAGTACAGTTAGAAGAAATGAGCTGAAAAGTAAAACCACTGAACAGAATTAGTTCTGTTCTCACTCCAAGACAGGTGGCCATCATCAAGCCATTAAGAGATCATTAGATGAGTTTTGACTCCTAATTGTTGTTACCCTTTGCAATGTGAGAACAGTGAAAGAGGACACCGGCTAGCAAGAAAGCTGCTAATTAATTCCTCTTCACCCAGGCACAGCAAAGCTTCCAGGTGCAAAGTACCTGCTTACCTAGGAACAAGCACGTGATAGCATTTTTTAAAAAGAGGCTTGATTCATTCTGAAAAATGTTATTAAGAGGCAGACATCTCACAAGATCAGTGTATAACCTTTTCCCTGTCATAGAAAGAAGAAAAGCAGCACCACTCTTGCCTCCATTATTTTAGGCCCAATTAATTTTTGGAGCACCAACTTTGCACAGCGATTTTGATGAAAGGTTAAGCATGCCACAGGTACAGATGCTTACAAAAGGATTATTTTACATGAGGAACACTCATCAAGTCCTTGAAATAAACTACCTCTGAATAAACTGGAACAGACGATATATCTTGCTGTAAGGGCAGGACCAGAATGCAGATTGTAGGTGACAGGACAGTATAAAACAGACACAGCTAAAGCACTTTAAAGCTAAGGAAGAAGGACTCTGTTGTCTTAGTTGCTCAGTTAACCTAGATAAAAGGCTTTAAAAAGTGCTTTGGAAATAGCACTAAGATGAAAGAAATAACATAAAAACACCAATGGAGCCCACAAAGATATTTCATCACATTTTAACATTGAGGATCTCAAGCTTTGTGACCAGTCACAGTGTGCTTGCCTAGCAAGGCTGCCGTGTTGCTACTATCACAATACAAGCAAGACAAGGCTTGTAAAAACAATGAGTTAAACTTTCGGCTGTCAGTAGGCAGATAAAACCATAAAAAAAAGTATCATCTGAAACACCTGCAGTTCCGCTTCTGATGTCCCTTCAGAATGCCAAAGGGACATCACAGTCATTAAAACTCTCAAGAATTAATCCATCTGCAAACACAAAGAATAATCTAAACAACCTTCATCATTCTCAATCTGTGAATGTCATGTCCTTCATTTTACCTAGGACACAAAGCATGTTGTTATTTAGTCTTCGGGGTTTTTGCTGAGGGAGGACAAGCTAAAATCTTGTGCAACATGTGAAGTAGCTATAATCTCATCACTCTTCTTCAGTTATGTTTAAATGCTCACAGCACTATATTGATTCACTGCCTGCTTCTACCCAGGGCAAAGTGAAAGCACTAAGACCATCTCTTCACAATCCATAGGTACAGGCTAACTGGACAAACACAGAATAGAAGGGTATTTTATTTTTTCCCATCTCCTGGGCACACAAAGTGTATTTAGAATGCACAGCAGATGTGCATCTTAGCCAGCTGTGTTTTCTCACATAAATTTTTCATCCTTTTGTTACCATCCTGAAACTGCTTTTCTTTCTACTCACCTACCAATCTCAGCCACACATTTTCCCCTGAAAAAAAGGATTATAGTTTCTGGCCTTACCACAACACACAAACCTCACTGAAATCTGAGAAGCAAGAATGTTTCACTTGGTTTGAATCTGAAGACACCTGCATTTCAAACTCAGGTGTGCAATTCAACACCAACAGCAAAAGAATGGAAATGTTAAGGACCAGATACTTTCTTAAACATACCAGATTCTGCCTGGGCAAACAAGGGAATACTGTGTGTTTGGTTGGGGTTTTTTCTGTGTGTGTGTTTGCTTTTTTTTTTTAAATCAGAAATCCTCCACTGTAGGACACACCATTGTAGGTTAATGACTGGCTTCAAGCCCTTCTTTGGACAGGTAATTAATACTGAGGAGGTTGGCCAGGGGTTCCTGAAGGTGCAGATGGGCTGCATCAGGAATGCCAGTGACCAGAACCCAGACTAGGTAAGCAGAATTACACAGCTACCCTCTGGTAGATCAAATAATGGGACAGAGAACAAAATGCACAGAGACACATTTCCTACTAAAGCCTGTTGCTTCTTCTCAAAATAAACAAAACGCCTCTTTTTGTTGGTGTAAAAGTGAAAGAAAATCCTTCCCTACTTGGAATAAATACACTTATGCATATTCCTTTTATACTGTGTACATCTCTATTTAGCAACACAAGCTGTTGCAAGATGACTCTGTTATTGATTAACAGCTCACTTTAAAGCCTTTTCTGTGTGCCTCAATTCAACTCTGCTCCTATCAGTCAGACATCCTGACACCATCCCTTCCTCATAATTTCACTCTTGGTGTACCAGACAAATACTAAATAGCCCAGCATTCACCATACACAAGCAATCTTCCACCTCTCCAGCATGCAAATCCCACCTAGTTACAACTACACGGTCCTGGAGTGCAAGCCTTTCACACTCCCAAAGGCCCTGCAAGCAGCAGAGTAATGCTGTGTCCTTGCTGCCATCCCAGACTTCCATGCATGAAGAGACTAAGCTGCAAGTCAAGAAGAGATGCCCCTTCCAGGGGAAGGAAGTCTCTGCCTGATCAGGTACCTGCAGATACCTGATACCAGCAGAGGGTAGACATACAGCTGGACCTCCATCACCCATTTGGTTCTGGAGAGAGGGGCCTGTCCCCCCTACCCAGAAATGGTGTGTAGGCATGTATGGGAAAGGGAGTTACTTTAGGGTGGCTGACAAATGTGGTGCTTCAGATAACAGACCAGAGAAAAAACAAACAGGTACTTCAGTTTTGGGTGTATCTCATTGTGTATTTTTTAAAGAAAAAAAAGTATCACCCTTTACCTACCTATTGAAGACAAGTTGTCAGTCCTCAGTAAATCTGGGACTGCTGTCTTGATACTCATCCAGAGTTATATCCCGGTATCGACAAAAGGCAGCACCCCCCGAAAGCTTTGCTGCCATTGCTGCTGTAAGGTGATGTTACCCATACCATACCTCACTGCCTTCTGCCTTGACCCACCACCACATCTTGCCCCCAGGAAACAACACAACCTCATTCACCTTTATTTGCTCACAGCCTCTAACCAAAGACCATCTCCATCTGGGCCTGCAGCTCACACTTCTCCCACCAGCACTGCCACCTGGACAGGCACACACACACCTGCCCCTACAGCAACATCCTACCTGCCTCCCAGGTACACAGGGAATCCCAAGCACACAATCCCACCCCTTCTCTCACTTTTCTTTCATGGTGTGGAGTTTCCAATAAAATGTTTGCAAATGCTACGCACACTACAAAGTCCTGCCCACTGTGCTCCCAAGCCCTGCCTCTGATGTAAGCCAGTGATCAAAGCAGGGATGAAGGAACGTCTTCATAGCATCATAAAGCCTCCAAAGGCTGATGCAGCCCCAAGCGACAAGTAGCTGTATTTCAGAAACAGAGACAGAAGAAAAGACAAAGGGACGAGTCACTGCCAACACTGGAATTTTTTTGCTGGTTTAAGAGTTTTAACAGCACATTAGGTAAAAGGTCCATCTGCAAGCAACTACTAGCACACCTGGTCTTACTTCCAAATGCGATCTCACAGCCCATGCAGTCTACTCTGAAATTAACCATGCCAACCTGATATGATTTTGGTGACAGCCAAAAATCACTCCTGTGTGAGAAGCACTGGCAGTTCCCATAAATATCAGAATGTGTTTACATCTATGTAAAACCTGTGGTTTGGCAAAAAAAAAAAAAAAAAAAAAAAGTTAATTCACCCAAGAGTGCTTTGATCCTCTGGCGAATCTTTTCCTGATTCAAGTTGAAACAATACAAAGGACTTTGGACACCAACCAGCTGTCGTCCTTGCCTTGTGAGCTGTCACTACAACCCTCACAGCCAGAAAGCAAAGATTTAGGTGGTGGGAGGGGAGCAAATGGTCCATTTGCATTCACAGCATGTGAAAAGTCCCTTCTGGAGAAGTTATTCTTTCTCTTCTATCTGATGCAAACTGACAGAACAGGATCCATCAAAACTCATGAACAGAAAAGAAGTTGCAGGACACTTCAACAGCACTCACATACAGTAAAACCTGTTGGAGGTACTACAGCTAGGGGGGTGAGAGAAGTTTTTTCTTTGCTTTGCTCTCCACAGATGTTTAGACACTGACAGCTCTCCAAATGCAATGACCCCTTTATGACCTTTGGGCCCGAGCTGAGTGAGAGAGAAACAAGAGCTTAACAAAGATGTGAGACAGCAGCTGGGAAAAGTGATAGCAGAGCTGATGTTTAATATCCATCTCCTTTTGACCTGTTTAAAAATAAGCATTCATGCACTTAAAAGCTTAAAAAAAAAATTAAAATACTTACACCACAAAACCTCTGATGCTAGCAGACTGCTTTCAACATCCTCCTTCAGATGTTCCTCTCAGAACATATATATTAATATTTTCCTGTGTTTCTACTAGCAAATACAGCACTTGGCAACTAAAAAGAAATGCCACTTGAGAGGAAACAGAAGCTTAACTTGCAATATAGTTCTCGTATTATGAATTTTTAATTAAAAATACACTATTAATTCAAAGTGTTGAAAGAAACAGTCCATAGGACTAAGTAATATCTTCCAGCCTACACCCTCATTTTAACTGATGTGTTTTATTACCTGGCTTTGAGAAACTGATCGTACAAATATCACCGAATGAGCCAGCCACGGTACACAAGACAAAAAGAAGGGATTGTTTAACTCTTGATATGCTCTTGATGTTTATTAACTTACTTTTACTACACATGGCACAAAACTGAACTCCTGAGAACACTTATGACAGGTCCATTACTATTCTGTTATCTCTCATTAAAACGAGTTTTGGTGGCCTAGCAACTCTTTATAAATAAGCTGCTTGACCTGCCACCTGCCTAGATGCAACTGCATTGGTGTCTTCAAACTTAGCAGCACAAAGGGATTAACTTGATAAAACTAATGCCTGAAACTTTGATCTGCCTAAGGCCAGATCCAAAGCTGACACTATGCCACATCTCTGATGGGGCTCTGTTGTGATGCAAATACTATACAATCCCCGGATTAAAAAAAAAAAGTAATTAAACTGGAATTAGAAGTAACAAGCAACTTGAAGGAAAGATTAGGGTTAAAAGGAACACTGAGGTAAGATGTACAAAGAAGAAAGCAGGAAATGGCTTTTTACAATTACAGGTCAGCAAACATAAGGAAACACAGGTACAGGACAGTACAGTTCTGCAGCAGACAGCCTCCACTGGGGGCCCAGCTTGCTTTCCTTCCACCATGCAAAGGCAAGCTCCCATATCACCCTTCTCCCACTATAAGTCTGGTTTTGCCACCCAGCCCTGCCTGTGGACTGAGAGCACTGACAGTATTTTAACTTTGCAGCCTCCTGCTCAACCTGCTAGTCACATCAGTCAGCAGACAAGGCTACACTCAACTGTCAGCAATAAGACAGCTCTGTGTATGACCTGGAGCCAACGCCAGCCCATCTCCAGCGAAGCTCCCAGCAGCTCCCACAGCTACTGACCAAACAGGGAATTGAGCAAATTCATCAAGAAAACACTCACATGGAATTAGGTCAGAAGTTAAAATACCTCAAAGACCTAGAACTTGTATTATGGACAGACTGATGAATGCGAGAGCCACACGAAAGAGAAACTCATCTAGAAAAATTCCCCAAACAAACAACACATAGGAAAAAAACAACAAAAAAACAACAAAAAACAACAAACCAAAACACCAAAACACCCAAACAAAAAAAAAAAACCAAAAAAAACCACAAAAAAATCACAAAAAAAAAACAAACCACATACGCACAAAACAAAAACCACACACATACAAAGAAAACCCCACCAAACATAAACCATCCAGCCTTTCATGCAACTGCTGTCACTCCAGATAGCCAGCAAGATGAAAGAAAGAAGGGTCCCCCCCATTCAGACAGATATTAAACTATGACTTAAAATGAATTTTTCAAGAAACCATTGAGGAACTGGATGGAACTAGTGAAAACTTCTGAGATCAGAGCCTAAAAAGACAAATATCCCTCGTTCATGATAAGAAAGATAACTAAGAGTCTTCTTTACCTATAACTAACTCCATCTTCATCTTTGGCATTAGCACTGACCACCATTCATCACATTTAACTTGAGTCCCAGTTGGGCCATCCAAGTATATTATAAGCTAGTCATGGAGCTTTTTTCCACAATAACAAAACATTATTCATACAGGCATGTACAACAAAAATTGTGGCTGTTCTTTACCCAGAATGTAAGCAGCCCTGTGGCAAGCAGCTCTCAACTGACAGGTTGAGAGTGAAAGGAAGCCAAAAGGTCAGTTAAAAAAAACATGCATAAATCAGGCTAGGGACATGTTCACAGCTAAAAAAATACCAGATTCCTGCAGAAATCAGTAAGAATTTAAGAGAAGCTGGCAAAGCAAGCACACACTTTGTGACACAGCCTCAGCTGGTCACAGATGGGCCAGAGGAAAGGGCAGCAAGGGGGCTAGCCCACACTACCCAGCTGCAGTCAACTGAGGCTACAGAATACTCAATGCACCTGTGTCACCTCAAAGCATTTGCAGGTTGTGACCCTCTGACAATATATGGTTTATCCCAGGTTGGAGTTTGCTCTGTTTCTGAGAAGTTCACAAAAATGCAAGTTCTTAGACAAGCACAGACAAAAAAAAAGGTTCAGGCCAACATCCTTCACCAGGAAAAGTTTCCTTTTGGTAAAATGCCATTAAGTAGTATGTGAACCTTTTATAATGCCCATAAATTTTCTTTTCAATGCTGAGGCTTGAATGTGGCCCCAAGAATAGACCTCTTTTTCTGTTTCCGAAGTAGAACATATAGTAAGACTGCAGCAGCCTGAAAAGTTGCAGTAGCTGCCCACTGCTGTTGTGTTACAGTGAGAGGCAGCTGTGGTTTGGTTTTTTTTTTCCTCCACTATCTGGAATGAGGAGAAAAGGAATTGCACATCTGGCTCATCACTTCTCCTGCTGCAATAGCTCCCTGAGACAAAGTTCAAAGCTAGCAGAAATTTGATGATAGGATGAAAATGTGAAAGGGAGGACAGTTTCTCAATAAAAAGTTTTTCTTGTCCAATTAGAGGAGCCTGAATTTTGTCAGGGACAGCTCTTTCACATCTCCCTTTTATTTCTTCCATTTTCTTCTTGTTACCCTCCTTTTCTGCATTGCCTTAGAGACTTTGAATAAACAGAGCCAGCATTCAGGGGCACACTGAAAGAGGAGGAGCAGACAAAACTTGATGGGCAACAAACAAAAGCATGCACTAGATAGAAAAGTTACAGGAAATAAAAGGAATCCTGAGAGCAGATACAGAGGAATAGCAAAAGCATGAAAACAGCCGAGATGCAAGATGCTTCACAGACAGGTCTGGGCAAATGTTCAAGGCCACAAAATAAAATTAACAGAAGCCAGGAATTACATAGTAAGGTTTTTTGTACTGCAATAAAAACTCTCCCAAACATCTCCAGCGAGGTACCCATAGGCCATGCTACAACTTCCACTCCAGTAACTTTTTCAGAGCCAGGATAAACCAGTTGTGCTAGACATCCAGACCTCCCTAATCCCTCTTAATCAATAGGCAGCTGGTAATCAACCTGGCTTAACTGGTCAAGATGAGGCAATGGGTACAGATAGGATAACCAACTCACAAGCTTAGCCAGGAGGGTGGTCAGCCACCATGGACCAGTTAGAGCTGAGTGTGTTTAGTATGTTTAACCTCCAGTATTTCTAGCAGGAATATTTTAAGAGGCCTCACATCTCCACAGTACACTAAGAATCTTCCTGATAACTCTCCAGAACTATTGTATGAATCTCCAAAACCAGCAAGAAAGCTGTAATTTTTCTCAGAACACTGTACTTAAACCCACATCTTGAGCTGTTCAGCTGTCCTTCTATGGGCAGACTCTCGCTGTGTGGCAGGCTAAGCAGGTAGGGGGAAATACCATTTCAGCTGACTTTTAGTTTACCTCTGCAGGCAAGTCAAAAGCATCCAAGTTGAGGTCAATCTCTTTCTAACAAAAGTTAGAATAGCATTCTGCAGTTAAATCCTCACCTGCAAGCCACCATCACTTTAATTAGATTCAGGCAAATCCATGTCTTTGCAGTCCAGACATGGTTTAGCAAGTGCTTTTATGTAATTCATTGCAAGAGAACACAATTCTTAAAGGAATTAGATAACTCACCACATGTGAGGTTTTATCTGCAGCTTATCTCAGTTTTGGCAAAGAAAACCTAACTCGATTTTGACATGGCAAAGACAGACTAACCTAAGTATTCAAGCATCAGTTCAAGTGAAAATTTTACTTGGGGAAGGAAGGAAAATATTCCTCTGAGCCTAACACTTTTCCAGTGTTTAGCCAGCCACAAAAGCCTTTCTGTTCAGAGCAAGAGCATTAACATTACAATTTTGCAACACAGCACAAAACCAGGAATCTTGAGGCAATACAGAACAGACTTCCAACCCTTACTCTGGCCCCTTCTGTAGCCTCTGTACTGCTCTGGGTTTCAGGCAAAGGTACAAAGATTTATACAACTTCGAGAGAAAAAACAGAATCAGAGTATGTAATGCTTCTGACCTCAGTACAGACACATTGGTGACTTTTTCAAGGACCTCTCACACTCACGCACCTATTTACAGAAACTTAAGGCAGGAAGTTGTGGCTTCACAATTTCTAGATTGAAATCTAAGAGATGAGATGTCCCAGCTCCACCAAAGTTAGTTCGACTAAACTTTAATATGTCTAAACAAAATGGCTTTTGGATGACAGAAAAATCTCCTAGATGTGCATAAATTTTTAAATTGTAATTTTTTGTTTGCTCAAGTAATATCTAACAGAGATTAAGAAAGACATGGGCAATATAAGCCCAGTGTTTCTGAGGACTGGATGTGTGGGGGAAAGAGACCTTTCATACCCACCTAGTTCAAGGCAACACCAGTAGCACAGGCTAGCCACATAGTCCTTCTTGAAATATCTGTCAGCACTGATATAAGAATGACTTTAACTAGCTCTTACAGTACTACAATATTAACCACTTCAATTAAAAGTTGCACTTGAATGCACCAGTGAGTATAAAACAACCCATAAATAGTTTAATTTTTTACTCAAATAGTTGAAGATTTAACAATTATTTTCTGCAATTGACTAAGACGACAACCCAGAGTCACTTGTGATGCAAATTAGGAAGCTTGAAGGAAGAGTAGGCTTAAAAAGGTCTTTTAACTAGAATAACAATGAAGCTTCCGCCCTACACAATAGTCACCAGAGACAGCAGCACCCGCTGATCCTCCTCCAGGTCTCCACCACTCTCCTTCAGATTGAGCACAGCCAAACATCTAGCCCCGTGACTGCACCCTCTCCTCACTGCTGCATACGTCTGTCACCTCACTCACCTGTGCAAACCAGCAAGTCCTGGAACCACTTGTTAGTGATTCAATTGCTCTTGAAACTGACATAAATCACTGCCCTTCCATGAAGATCTAGCTGTAAGGAAACTCCTTTACCAAGCAGTAACAGCCTCCAAAGCAAAAACACCGTCCCAAATGAAACGCAGCTCAGGAATGTGAGCTATGTGGGCAGGAGGGCTCCGGTGGATATTGAGGGAGGACTGCTTTCACAACCGGCAGCGGTTTCCCAGCCAGGGCAGAGAAGCAGCCGAGCCCCCCACGTGTGCAGGCACAAGCTCGCCGGCACACGCAGAGCTCGGGAATGCGAGCAATGCAGACCGGGGGCCAGAGGGGCTGCGCTCCCCAGGAGAAAGGGATGCGAGCGGGTTTGAGGGAAAGGACACAACAAGACCAAGAGGCAGCTGGGCTTGCTTCAGAGTTGCGGGACTCCCTTTAAAGGGGTGAGTGTCTGCGGAGGAGTCGTAAGGCTCAGCTGCAGGCTGCAAACCAGCAAAGGGGTCCGGGTCCCTTCTTGCCCCACTCGGCCCATGCTTGTGGGAGCAAAACTTCATAGGCACCTTTGCAATAAACCTGTCTGTCATAAATTACTACCAGCTGAAACAAACTACATATTCCCCCGGGTTTTGGCTAGTTGACATGAAAAACATACCAACATTAAGAGTAATAAACACATGCACTTAACACTTCCTGAGCCAGAGATCTGATATTCAGCTGTACAAGCACAAGCCTCTTCTCCCCCAGGCTAACAGAAGATGGAATTGATACAGATAAAACAGACCAAAAACACTCCCGAGTCTACTTCAAGCCAAAACTAACAATTCCTTACAGCGTGAAGAACATATTCAGTCACCTGCTATTTTTAAGGTTCTTGAAGAACTCCATTTTATTTCTACCATATTTCCTCGGTCCAGAGGTGCCAGTCCAACTCAAGTCAGTGAATGAGCACAACCGATGCGGCTGGCTCGGCAGCTCCCCAGGAGGGGCTAATGCCCGCGGCCAGCGAGCACCTCCCACCGCCGGGTCTCGCCGGAGTGAGCACCGACAGCATCTTCTTAGCACGCCTACCGCACAACTCGTGACAATCATGATGTGTGCAGGGACACAAAGAAGGGTTTGTTTTCCTTAAATTTCCCTAGCTGAGAAGGCTCCCAGAAGCCCCTAGTATATTTGTTGATGTGACCAATATCACACATTGCTTAAAAATGCGACAAGAGTCACAAGCAGCAGTAGTAATGGGGTGAGAAACTGCAAGAAAAACACAAGGAAGGGAGAGATAAAGACAGTGATAATCACAGATGGGATCAGGATCAGACTAAGGCAACTCCCACCCCACACCCGGGTGCACATCAGAGACTTTGTCTACTCAGAAAAAAAACAACAACAACACAAAACCCCCACGATTAAAACAGCCCACAATACTGTAAGAACAAAGAACCATGTAGGATTTGTCAGCCCGGTTAAACAATGCTGACAAGATACATAAACTGCAGATCATCGTGCCTACATCATTTTCAGCAACTACTGGTTTCAGAGAGATTCAATCCCTTCTTCCAGGTAATTTTGTCTCATCTGGGAAAATTACTGACTTGACATGCACATAAAAGAATCCAAGCAGACTGATGGTAAAGTATGTATATGAATAAAATTGTCAGTGACACCAGAGTAAGTGTAGCATTCATCTGAGGAAAGAAAACTATTAAAGAGTTTATCTTAAAAAAAAAATAAAAAAATAAAAGGGAAAGTTAAAGGTTTAATCTAAAAATGCCTTCATGTGTTGCTTTTTGTAAATCTTAGAATTAGTCCAGAGTGTTGCTTTAAAAGCAAAGTCGCTTACCGAAAAAATGTGAAGTGTCATTTTTAAAAAATGCCATGAATATCTTATTTCTAATCCCACTAATATAAATCCACACTAAACACCTCAAGAGAGCAATATGACTTTTAATGCCTTTAAAAAAAAACAACAAAAAACATGACTCCACTGCTTAAGAACCCTAACATTTTACAGTTTGTTTGCTGCTTTTTTGTTTGTTTTTATTCCTTTTTTGGGGGGGGTTGGTTTATTTTCTGGTTGTTTGGTTTTTGGAGGTTCGTTGTTTGTTTGGGTTTTTTTTTAGTAGTATTATTTTGTGTATGTGTGGTTTTCTTTTAATACTAAAACTGGCTTTTCAGCAAAACTGTCCAACTGTGAAAAATTATACTAAAAAGACTTGTTTTCTGTTTGTGGAAAACTAGAGATTACAAGCAGAAATTAAAGCAACTTTAAAATTTACATTTCTATTAACATCATTGTGAAGTTACAAAACTGAGTGACAATTGCTTTTCACTCAGCTAATCCATTTCTGGTTGCTGGTCTCTACTAGACAAGGTGCTACTGCCAGACAGACATAAAGATGAAAAACACACAGCAGGTTTAAGGGAGCAAGAGAAGCGCTCTGAAAAAGCATAGGAGCTACAGAAATCCTACGATGATATAGCTTTAAAGTCCCACCTTGATATAGCTGCGTGGTATTCCATGACATCCATGTGCAGTTTTGACAACTGTCCTCCACTTTGTTAGGATTTCTCCAGCCATCCCACACTCATCTTTCACTTCTGCTCTCCGGTGCACTTACACTGCACAGAACAAAAAAGCTAAGCCTAGACTGCCAAATTACTTCTGCTTCCTGTCCCCATTTGCCCCAGAAACCCAATTACAAAGTTAACTCATGCTAATAGAGCCTGAAGGGATGTGCGCTCACGCTCAGATACATGACAGGTCACAATGAATGACCAGCCTGATTTTCACCCTGGTTTTCGTATCTGAAATGTAAACAATGCACATTGAAGTTATCTACTGCAGCACTGCAGATATATCTTGATCTATGTGTGGGTAATTGAAGTGAAAAGTCAGATTCCAATAGATGACTCATTATCCATTAAAGCGTTCTGCTCAAAAATACTGCAAGAGAACAAAAAAAAATAAAAACCAAAACACGAGCCAATCCCTCACCTAAAGAGAAAAAACAAGGAAAAAATAAAAACCACCACAAAAAAACAAACACCACCATAAAAACCAAACACCACCACTACAGTAGGATTTACCCCATCATCAATTTCTACTTGGAATAAAGATTCAGCTAAACTCTGATTTACATATGTGACTGAGGACAAATTGGAACAAAAGAATTGATAGGTCTTCTCTGTTTTACAGTTTAGCAAAGGTAATTTCAGCCTTTGGGGTTTTCTTCTTTCTAGTGCTTTATTATTAACCCAACTGCTAGCAGACTGGTTGTGTACAGTTTCAACTCCTCCTCAATAGCCTTGCAATGTTAGTAGATGCAATATTGTTTCATTTATTAATTATATAAGCATGGTTTATGTCACCATAGTTTTGTCTCATAATTAACATCTTAACTATCCTGTGTTACTTTTATTACTGAATTTAAAACAGTAAAAAGCCACAAATAGAAAGATTTGAATGCAAACATGTGGGGTTTTTTTCTTCCATCCCTGTACTCAGCAAATTCTTTATGCAGAAATACTGAAGAGCCACATAAAACACTCGTGTAGCTTTCTCTGTCAAAACAGGTTAGTTTGGGGTAACTCTTAAGAGATCCCCTGCATCACCATATGCTGAGACAGGGAGAAAAGAACAACATTTGCAGAGAGCTCGCTATTGTCTGGGGTCCTTGGGGGCTTTTTGACACAGCTGTTCCAAACCAGTTCAGGAATGAGCCCCATCCTTTTCTCATTTAACAGCTCATGAAGTGAATGAAAACACTGCGACCGAAACCTCACCATGTACAGCCATGTTTATTCACCTAAACAAACACGTTCAACCTCTGACATTGTCTCGCTCCAGGGGAGATTCCCAGCTGTTAAACTGGGAACACTTGCAGATTTTTTGTTTGGGTTGTTTTTTTGGTGTTGATTTTTTTTTTTTTAAGGGAAAGAGAATAACTCAGGGAAAATAATAGTTTTAAGCTAAATTCTTCCATCTTTGAGACAAATTGCAGGCTGGTGGCATGCATGAATATGAAACAAGGTGGCAAGGAGCTTTCCCAGTACCACCCACAGATGCACCTAATCATCATCTGCCAAGATGTTCTAAAATTTAGTCCATTAGGACCAAGCCACATTGGGTTCCAATATTACTCAGGTTCAAGAGGCAATCACAGTGCCATGATTTTACGCCTATTAATTTCTAACACAACCCAGGCTTTCAACCCTCTCATGCTACACTGGCACAGTGTGTAGGGTGCTATGCACACAGAGCATAGCTGGGGGGGTGTATTTTAGCATGTTTGTTTCCAACTAGATCAGTGCTCCGGTCTGTTTTGTCCCACAGCCACGTAAATATTAGTGACATCACAAAGAACCTGGCAGCCAAGTGCAAGAGCAGAGCTTGCTGTTTTCAGCTGGGCACAGAACTACCGCCTACCTGCAGCCCCTGTTGAGGCCCTAGTGCCAAAAAGCAGCTGCAGTCAACAGAAAAGTGCCAGGAGATTCAGAGATTAATATAGATGTCAAATAAAATGGAATCAGTTATGATGCCACTTTAGGAATACATGTTGCAAAATCATCTGGGTCAATCTGTGCAGCATCGTCCCTACTCAGTAACAACACTGCAGAACTGGGAAGGAATCAAATATGTAGAAATTATGAAAAAGGCTTAAAAAAAAATCCCACTCAAATAAAACAAACAAAAAAACCAAACCAGACTTTGTTATTTGGAAAGAGCTGTGGTATTCCATAAAATAATGAAAGGTGCACAGAAGCTAAATCAGTATTTTTCCTTATCTCAAGAGATGATCCAGCTGTGTAAGCAAGGGGTTGCCATGCTTACATGCACAGACAACAGAAGTCACTATCATCCCATAGCACCTATGACAGCTACAAGCCCTGTGGAACCACGAGAAGAAATGGACATTTGTGTAGGTAACAGCCCTACCTGGAGCTACACTTCATTGATTTAAACGGATTCATGTTGATTAAAATGTTCAAGAAAAAAAACACAACTCCAAGAATTTAGGTCTTAAAGGTCAATGCTCATTAATGTTCATCAAGTAAGGTACAAAATAGCCCTCAGTTTTAGGTGTATGGATACCGGACGGACATTTCTCAAGGCCTCTGGTACAAAACCACTCACTACAAATCAGCCTTACCAGGTCTGGCACTTTGTTCAATGATCAACATTTTGGCTGTTGCTGCGTCCTTAGAAAACACAGCACTTGCATAATCCACTTCTGCCAAGACATTACTGCTTCATGTAACTGCATTGGTCATGCACTGGGCAGATGGTAACCAGTAAGAAAACCCCACATTCTTGGGACAAGACTCTTCTCATTGCCATTGCTTCCTCTTGGGTTCTGTGTTTTGACTCCTCTGTGCAACAGGGAGACACTATACCAAACAAGTATGTGAACAGCAGTTTTGCTCATAAGAAGGCCAGACTCTTGACAGATTTGCTCACCCACAATTAAGTTCCAACTGTTCTTGTCAGACTCCTCCATCTTCAATCTACTCACATCTCTAAAAAATTAAAGGGACACTCAAAACACGCATTCATGACTCATTGTTAATTGTCAACTGTAAAGCTCTAATTAGAAATCAGAAACATTTTTGAGCACAGAAAGACACAAAAAATTGGCATTAACTGCCAAGGGAAGCCTGCGGGAGTATTAGGATGTCTACCGCCTTGCAAGTTGTGCTTTAGCCAAACTAGTCATTTGGCTTAATAGAGGGGTAAGAGCCCAGAACCTGTGACAGCATGGAAGTAAGCTCAAGACATTCCTGCCATCCATCCCGAATGACAGAAGTCTTAATTACTAGCAAAGCTCAGAAAGCATTTTCAGCATTTATTACAGCACCTTAAAAATAATTTCCTCATGATGGACATTTTTAATCATCCCATTATGAAGTGACATTGCCATATACATCTTTCTGTTATATTAAATATTTTGCCAGGGAACCTTTGGCAAAGTAAATATATATAGTCTAAACCAGTATTCAGATCTAACTACACTGCTATCATGATTGCAGACAGCTTCCCCAAGTAAAATACAGGACCAGCAGTCAGAGAATGAGTGAGACTTGCCATACTGTTTGGAATAATCTGCATAAAATACATAGTTTGGAAAAAAAAAAATCAGTTATGGTGGTTTTCAGTCTTGACTTGTACTATTACTCCCCTTCAAATGCCAGTCGTTTGGCAGCTGGGAAGAGCCATATAATCTGCATGTTATTTTCCCTCGGTATGTAGCATCAACAATGGGAGCAAAAGGAACTGTGGAGCATCATAGTAGAGAAGCTTAAGTGGTTTCCCCAATTTCTCTAAGAGATGCCTTTTTACAGCACTAACAATTACTCAATAACGCAAACAGATACTATTGAGATAATTTTCCACTATAACTGAACACTTTATAAGTTTGATCATAAATCTGAATCTCTAGTCAAAACAAACATTTAAGTGCTTATATAAGCTTTAGGAAAATATAATGTAATTTTTACAAACGTTTATAGCTTGGACACGTTTTTTCAATTAAATCCTGTAAAAAAAATGCAGCAGGCATTTCAAACCATCTGTAAACTAAACATTTACTGCATTTTTAAGACTAAGTGGGGAAAAAATTTTGCAAGTTGTTCATTGCTACTTCATGTGCCACTTTCACGCAAATTTTTCATCATTATGACACAATAACCTACCTAGTCATTACTTTAGCACTTGTCATCTTGCCACAACTCACAAAAATTTAGATAAAATTAACAGCTGTGCATATATATATACACACACACGATCTTTCAAGCCACTTCACAAGTTCTGTTATCTTTCTCAAGTGCCTGTGCAAATTTGGATGGATAGGACAGTCTGAGCAGTGACACCTGAAACTTCTCCTATGGCCCATTAGTCAATTCCATTATCTAAATTACTAGGAAAAATCACCTTTTCTGTGACCTACCACTACAATAGGTGCCAATACAGCAAGAAAATCTGCAACTGTCCTCAGTTAACAACTAATGCTTTAGAAACTAAGAGCACAATCAGCCACACATTTCTGATAGCTCTTCACTACAGTTCTGCATCATTTGCAAAAGAGACTCTTCATTTAGACGTTTTCATTTCACCTTTAGCATCTATTATTTAGATATACAAGGCACTACAGAAACTGAGAATGCAAGCTGCACCAGAGGCTTACAAGTCTGAGAAAGCCAATAGAATGGGAAAAGTCAAATAGTACCATATAGGAATGACTGAACAGGCTCATGTCATACAAAAGTAATTTGTGGTATGAGTAACACACCCATTTTCAGTTCTCCCAAGGAGGTAGGATTTTTAAGAGACTGCTAAAGAGCCATCTACATCCAGTTTTCAATCTAAAGACCAGTTTTATTCACAGTTTTTCCAGTGCGATTTTAAAGTAAAGCTTAATCTCAAAAGAAAACAAGTGTGTAAAAATTTTAAAAACGAAGATGCTGGGGACTCTTGTATATGCTGAAGTGCCACTGAAGTTGTCACATAATTACCCAGAGTGGTACTCAGTAATTTATTTAATGGCAGTATCATGTTTGCCACTAGAGAATCATCCATCTCAGTTGATGGAGTTTCATCTAGTTAGAACTCTGGCAATAAAAAGGTAAAATCATCACTGTGACATCAAACAAATGAAACACAAAAAAATCCATCATAACCAAATACCACAGAGCACATGGTTAGCAAAAGCACAAGTTTTCAGGCACACGTGAGCCAATATCCACTTACATTCCTGCCCAAGCCACCCTCTGGAATTGGTATACAGTATACACTTGCACCCAGCATGGGTATGACCCACATTTCTGCACATGTATGTGGGATGTTCACACAACAAGCTCCCACACCCAAGTCCCCTTATACCTTGTACACCAGAGCTACATCCTCTCCCGCTCAAAATGGATGGAGGAAGCACCTGGGCTTCCCTGCCATAGGACAACGCCTCCTCTTCTGCTGAAGAGGTAATTCTGGGGTTAAGTTCCCAGTTTACCGAGTCACTAAGCCACAACCATTATTTTTAATCAGCAAAGTGTCATGGTCACCTTTCTTGGCTAGCTAAGATACAAGGTTGTCAACTAAGCTACAAAACTGCTAGATGGGCTCTGCAATTAAATGTTGTGGAAATTTAACAAAAAGTAGAATACACCTGATCTTAACATTCCTACAAAAAAAAGTTAAATGCAGCGTGGCCTTATGTGAAGCCCAGCGTCAAAGAAGTGACAAGAAAGTTCCTGTCATTACCGAGGTTTGAAATTATGCCTGAGTAAAACTTTCAAATGGAACTGTGTAGGATGTTACAGGGACTCACAAAGCTCCTTCAGAAACTTCAGAAAAAGATGTTCTTTAAACACTTAAGTGTGTCTTTAAGAGCTTTTTAAGATCCATGACAGGCAGCCGAAGTTAAGGCATATGCAATGCCCAAGACTTCCCCACTGACCTTCTCCAACAAATTTCTCTACTGTCGTTTTAAAAGTGCCAGGTCACAAGTTACACTATTTCAAAGATATTCCGTTTAAACAAAGCACGGCCGTGGACGTGACCCATTCCCTACACGCAGTCACCCTATTCCCTCCTTGCCCCTATACAGATGATCCCCACTCCGTCCGGCCACATTCCCATTCCCAGACGAGCAAGAAGTTGGCAGCCGGCGCTCAAGGTCAGGGGGGCAACGGTCTAAACCTGCGGTGGGAGTAGCGTGTCTGGTCCGAGGAGCTTACCGGTAGAACGAGCACCGCGTAAAGGGCTGGGCTAGGATGGATTCATGGATGGATGAACCTCTGCGCTCCGAACTCGAGACGTGATGCAGCGATGCACAGAATACGCCCGTCTGTGCCCTCCTAGGCAAAATCACGCATTTTTACTGAAACCAGGGAACCGGTATCAACACCGACAACTCTCCGCGATACCCTCGCACACTGGTCGACCGCGACCACCGCTTTCTTACCAGCAGGGCAGCACCGTGCCAGATTGCCCGCTCCCTGCGCCGGGTGATCCCAGAACCGCCTCCCCCCAACTCCACCTCTCTGTGTGGGCCGCTATGATCGGAGAGAGCGGCAACAGTCCCGCCACCGCCCCCACGCCCGCCTTGTCCCTGTCC